>MVAM01000100.1:0-59944 GCA_014825675.1 Cystofilobasidium ferigula
CGCCGCCACGCAGGCTCGGCTCGCCCGCGCGCGCGCGCCCGCCCCGCCGGCCGCCGGCCGCGCACGCACACGCGCGCTACCTGCCGCCGTTCCCGTCGTCGCCGACGCCCCTTGCGGCGGCCCACCCCCCGTCGCCGGCGGACCCGCACCCGCCGGCGAGGCAGGACGAGCACCCGACGTTGACCGGCCTCCTCGCGATCGGCCTCGGCGCCGCCAGCCCCGGCTTCTTCGTCGTCGGCCGCCCGCAGCAGCAGCAGCAGCAGCGGGCAGGGCGGCGCGGGAGCGACCGCTGGCGGGTCGGGCTCGCGAGCGCCGCCGCCGCCGGCGGCGGCGCCTCGGCGCGGGAGGAGGGGGAGCGCGAGGGGAGGGACGGCGCGCTGGCGGACTAGCCTGCATCTCCCCACCGGCGCGAGTGTCCTTTGGGCTTTCCCCCCTCCCCCTCCCCCTCCTCTCCGTCACCCCCTTCCGCGGTAGAGCGACCGCCTCCTCTCCTCGCAGCGCGAGGCCCACCCTCGACACCCCTGCCCTGCCTCACGGGCGCTTGTACCACTGTCCCTCATGCATGCTCCTTTATCCAGACGGGCGTGTCGGGGGGAGGGGAGGAAGAGGAGGGAAATAGGGGGGGGGGGGGGGGAGCGAGCCAGCAGCTGGACCGAGCCGGCCGGTCGAGCGGCCCGCCAGGTCGAAGGAAGACGCGCGCTCGCGGACTCCAAGAGATGAGAGAGAGAGAGAGGGGGGGGGGGGGGCGAGAGACCGCCCGCCGTAAGAGAGCTTGCTTCAGAGCGGCGATGCGAGCCAGGCGGCCCGTTTCCTTTTTTTTTTGAGTGTTGAACCCATGGGATAAGCAGGTCAGAGCAGCCGGTCTAGTCAAAACAACACGGAGGAGTGACCCAGAGAGAGAGAGAGAGAGAAAAAGAAACGGGGGCCGCGTCCACGGGGAGTTGGAACGCGACGCGGGGTGAAGAGGTCATGCGGTTGAGGGGAATGCGTAGGGAGGGTCGTGAGGTCTAGTATGCGAGGAAGGAAAAGGGGAGGGGATATAAGGCGGAGCGAAAGGATGCGAGGATGAGCTCACGCGAGAGGACGTCAATGGTCTAAGAGCCCGGAAGGAACGAAGGAGGGAGGAGGCGGGAAGCTCCACACGCCCTCAGAGTTAAGAAGGGGGTCGTTCAAACTTAGAACTTGAGCGTCTTGGGCTGCTCCCAGGTGAAAGAGTCACGGCCGAAGTGGCCGTAGCTAGACGTGGCCTGGTAGATGGGACGCTGGAGGTTGAGGTCCTTGACGATGACTCCCGGGCGGAGGTCAAAGTTGCCGGCGATGATCTGGACGAGCTCCTCGTCCGTCTTGGACGACGTACCGTAGCTGTCCACGAACACGGAGAGCGGCTGGGCAACTCCGATCGCGTACGAGAGCTGGACGAGGCAGCGCTTGGCCAGGCCGGCGGCGACAAGCGACTTGGCTGTAGTGGGTGATGGTGGAGGTGGCGATGAGCAGTGGAGGGCAAGAGCGTCAGCGAACAGCCTCTGCACAAAGCGCGGCAACAAAGCCGGATGCTGCGAAAGCACGCACCGATCCAGCGGGCGGTGTAGGCGGCCGAACGGTCGACCTTGGACCAGTCCTTGCCCGAGAAGGCTCCTCCGCCGTGGGCACCCCAGCCACCGTAGGTGTCGACGATGATCTTACGACCGGTAAGACCAGCGTCGCCCTGGGGGCCACCGATGACGAAGCGGCCCGAGGGCTGCATGTGGTACACGGTGCGGTCGTCGAGCAGGTGGGCCGGGATCACCTTCTTGACGATCTTCTCGAGCAGCTCCGAGCGCAGGTCCTCGGTCGTGATCTCCTCGGCGTGCTGGGTCGAGATGACGACGGTGTCGACGCGGACGGGGATCGTCGCGCCGCCCTCCTTCTTGTACTCGACCGTCACCTGCGTCTTGGAGTCCGGGCGGAGCCAGCCGAGCGAGCCGTCGCGGCGGGCGGCGGCCATGGCCGCGTTGAGCTTGTGCGAGAGCATGAGCGACAGCGGCATGAGCTCCTCGGTCTCGTCCGTGGCGTAGCCGAACCTGTCCAGCGCGGGTGTCCCTCGTCGTCAGCACCCTGACCTGAACAAAGCGAGGTAGAGGGCACAAGGGCCGGGAGGAACGACGCACATGATGCCCTGGTCACCGGCACCGTGGTTCTCGAGGTTGCCGTGGTCGAGGCCCTGGGCAATGTCGGGCGACTGCTGCTCGATCGCGACGAGGACGTTGCACGTCTTGTAGTCGAAGCCCTTGTCGGAAGAGTCGTAGCCGATCTGCTTGATCGCGCCGCGGACGACGGCCTGGAAGTCGACCTGCGCCTTGGTCGTGATCTCGCCGAAGACCATGATCATACTGGCCGGGGGCGTGATGCGTAGGCGAGCAGGAGTAGGAGGTGTTGAGAAGCGGCAGACCGAGCGCGCGCGGGCGAGGGAGCACGTGCGAGGAAGAAGATGGCGCGAAAAAGTCAGCTTCAGGCATCCCTCCCCCCCTCCGACACGAAGGAGCGCAAGCAAGCGACGCACCCAGTCTTGGCAGCGGTCTCACAGGCGACCTTGGACCAGGGGTCCTGGGCAAGGCAGGCGTCGAGCTGCACGTAGCGAAGCCGGCGCGGAAAAAAAAACAAGAGCAAGGGCGCAAAAGAACCACCCAGTCAGCTTGGACCCTACAAATTCGCGCTGTGCTACTACGCACGATGGCGTCCGAAACGGCCTGCGAAAGACGGCGAAGGGAGTCAGCAAAGACGGAACGAGGAGATGCAGCATGCGCTGGCGCCAGAGGTGAAAAAAACGGCACGGACATCGCAGATCTTGTCGGGGTGGCCCTCACCGACCGACTCGGAGGTGAAGAGGAAGCTGCGAAGGCGGGCGAGGAGCGCGGAACGGTCAGTAGTTGTCTCCCTGAGAAGCAGGGCGACCCGTCGACGGCTCGAAGTGAGGTCGGTTGAGTGACGCTCGTACGAGGTCGTCGACCGGGCTGAATGGGCTGCAGGCGCGAACCAGCAACCAGCGACCCCCCCCCCCCGGTCATGGCCGGCGCACAGAAGGACGATACTCACTGGCCGGCAGGGAGCGCGGAGTGGGTAACGGCACCGTTGGACATTTTTGGGAAGAAAAAGGAGATGAAGGAGAGGGGTGAAGAGGAAGGTCGGAGGGGACAGCAACAAGGCGTCGTCGCTCGTCGCCGGCGCGCGGGGCAGACCAGATCTTTCAAAAATACACAAGTGCTGCTCGCGCCATCGCCAGGCCACATGGACGAGCGACTGCACGTTTCGCAGCATGCCGACCGACAAGGACGGCGCTGTCATCGCTGGCCGGCCGCTGAAGCAAGAGGTGTGCGAGACCGCGTGCGCTCGGCTGGAAGGGGCATCACTTCACCGCCGGCGCGCCTTCTTGCGCTTCTTGACCGGCGTCAGCTCCTCCTCGCTCTCCTCCTCCTCCGTCTCCTCGTCCTCGTCCGTCTCGCCCGCATCGACCGTCTCCGCCACAGCCATCTCCTCATCTTCTTCGTCCTCTGAACCCGTCAAGCTGCTCCCGCTGTCGCCCGTGTTGAGCTTCCCGAGCGCCTGGTGCCGCGCGGGCGAGCCCGTCGGCGGGCTGCGCGAGCCGGCAGAGTGCAAGCGGCGCGCATCGACGAGCGCGTCAAACGAGCCGTTTAGCGGGAGGTGGAACGCGCCCAGGTCAGGTTCGGGCGGTATCGGTGGCGACAGCGGCGGCGATGGGAAGGGCGGCGTGAGCTGCGGACGAGTTGGAGCGGGCAGCGCGAGCGTCAGCACAACGCAGATGTAAGGGAGCAGTATAAAGGGGATGCACGTCACCACTGAGGCGTTCAAAGTCCCACATCGACTTAAGCTTCTCCCAGATCTCGGGCCCCTCTATGCCTACTTGGCCGCCTTCGAGCGCCGACGTCTCGAGCGCGGAGTTGACTGCGCCCAGCAGCGCCGCCATCTCAAAGTGACGGTTCATCCCCAGCGGACGATGCCGTGCGAGCGCCTTGAGAAGGATCTGGGTGCGGTCGTGGGGGAGGGGAAAGCGGGCAGGCGGTTGGTCAGGGGTGCGGCAATGGATGCGCGGTTTCGCGCTAGATTGGAAGGGGAGGGGGGGGGGACGCACGATCTCGCCCTGGACCGTGTCGAGTATGCCCGGTGGTGGGTCGTCGAGCTCCGGAACCCCCTCACCATGCTCCTCAGGCTCCTGCGGCTGCTCGTCCTCCTTTGTGGGCTGGTCGGGAACCTCCTCCTCGGCAGGCTCCTCGACCTTGGCTGCGGCTGCCGCCTTCCTCGACTTGGCCGCTGCCTTGCGCGGCGGCATCGTTGTGGACTGGGATGATGTCTTCCGACCAACCAAAGGACCTAGTCGATGCAAAGGGACCTGCCCTCTGACACTGGTCGAGCTGGCGATGGAGGAAGATGTAGAGCTGGGCGGTGAGGGTCGGGCGGTCGTCGAGCCGGAGCGACGAGCGCTCAGCTGCAGCCCCTCGACGCCGACCCTGTACTCAGCCCCGCCATCTCAACCGTATTAGAGCTCTATGGAGGGCATCAGGACGGCCAAGGTGTGTCCTGCCTGCCTGTCGGGACAGGCGCTGCTTGAGAGGCGAGCGCTGACTGCCACGAGCGCCAGGTCGAGCAGGTCACCCTGGACCGAGATGGGCGCAGGCGCGAGGGCACGCTCTATCTCACCCCCTTCCACCTTGTCTTCCAGCAGCCCGGCGAGGACGACTACCAGGTGCGCCTTAGGTCTTGGGGACGAGGACTCCGAAGAGGGACTGACGCTGAATGTCTCCCGCCGCCGGCGGCCTGCGCCTCCCCAGCTCGCCTATCCCCTCATCAACCTCGTCACGCGCCAGCCGCAGACGTTCACAGGCGCCGTCCCGCTTGCGATCAGGACCCGGACGTTCGACAACTTGACGCTGCTGTTCCGGGCCGAACAGGAGTGCGCGGACGTGTTTGAGACGATCAAGGAGCTCACCGTGCTGCGTACGTCCCCCGCCCTTTCCTCCTCGCTGCGCTTAGCATCCAGCCTGACAGCCTCGCCATCCGCGCATCTCGCCAGCGGCCGTCGAGAAGCTCTACGCATTCGCGTACCACCCCGATCCGCCGCTGGAGGGCGCGAACGGCTGGGCTTGCTACTCGCCGCGCGACGAGTACGCGCGCATGGGCGTCGGGACGCGGACCAAGGCATGGCGGCTGACCGACATCAACAAGGACTACTCGGTGAGCTCTCCACAATGGGTTCCAGATCTGAGGGTGCAAGCTAATGCCTTGGTGGGTCCGTAGCTTTCGCCAACGTACCCGGCCAAGCTCGTCGTGCCCGCCAAGATCAGCGACGCCGTCCTCAGCTACGCCTCCAAGTACCGCAGCAAGGAGCGCGTGCCGGCGCTCACCTACCTTCACTGGGCCAACTTTGTGCGTCCGAGCGTGCGCAGGCGTTGCCTGCCGTCGCATCCTGACAACATCCAACTCCACATTGGTGCAGGCTACCATCACCCGCTGCTCGCAGCCCATGGTCGGCCTTAAGCAGGCTCGCTCCCTGCAAGACGAGAAGCTCGTCGAGACAATCTTCCAGACGCACCTCTTTCCTACATCAGCTTACGCGCCACCGACGAGCGCTGTGTTCGGCGCGACGCAGACCAACCTCATCGTCGACGCACGGCCGACGACGAACGCGATGGCTAACGTCGCCAAGGGTGCGGGTTCCGAGAATATGGAGAACTACAAGTCGGGCAAGAAGGTCTACCTGGGTGAGCCTGCTTGTCTACACCGCTGCAGCGCATCACGCTGATGAGGCGCTTTTACCTCAGGTATCGATAACATCCACGTGCGGCTCGTGAACGTCCCTCACTCCCTTCTTGCACGCACTAACGCACGCTCAACCTTTGCAGGTTATGCGCGACTCGCTCAACAGGGTCGTCGACGCACTGCGCGAATCGGAGCCCGTTTCGGGCAGCGAGATCCCTCCTCCACCGCTCGATCGCCAGGCCCTGCGCCGGTCAGGCTGGCTTAAGCACCTGACGGCGATCCTGGAGGGGTCAACCATCATGGTCCGCAACATCCACATCAACGCATCGCACGTCCTCGTCCACTGCTCAGATGGCTGGGACCGCACCGCTCAGCTGGCGGCCGTCGCCGAGATCTGCCTCGACCCGTACTATCGTACGATCGAGGGCTTCCAGGTGCTGATCGAGAAGGACTTTGTGAGCTTCGGCCACAAGTTCCTCGACCGGTCAGGCCATCTTTCGTCGGACAAGTTCTTTCGCTCGATCCAGTCAGACGGCGCCGCGAAAGACGGCGAGGGCCAGGACGGCGAGGCGGCGCAGGCGAATCAACCCGGCGCGGCGCAGGCTTTCTTTGCTTCGGTGCAGAAACAGTTCTCTGCCACCATCGCGTCCAACTCGCACCTCAAGGAGACGTCGCCTGTCTTCCACCAGTTCCTCGACTGCGTCTACCAGATCCAGCGGCAGTACCCGGCTCGGTTCGAGTTCAACGAGCTGTTCCTGCGTACGCTGTTCGAGCACCTATACTCCTGCCAGTTTGGCACGTTTCTCCTTAACACGGAGCGCGATCGCCGCACGCCGCCCGAATTCGGCCCACGAGGGTCCAAAGCGCCGAGCGAGTGCACCGTCAGCGCGTGGGACTGGTTCAACTCGCCGGTCGAGCGCGCGCGGTTCTGCAACGCAGAGTACGACCCGTCGCTCGACGCGCGCGAGAGCCGCGCCCCCGGCGCCGACATGGGCGTGCTGTTCCCCAACCCGAAGGACGTCAGGTTCTGGCACCAGCTCTTCCGCCGCGGAGACGAGGAAATGAACGGCCGGACGCAGCCTGCGGTGCTCGAGCCGCCCGCACCGACCGAGGACGGGCCGGATCCGGTCGTTCAGCACGCCGTCGACGACACCGAGGCGCTTCAGCGCGGCCAGTCGGCGGAGGACGGCTCGTTCCTCACCGCTTCGCTGCCGTACGAGCCCCGAACGCAGCGGTCGTCGAACGCAAGTCCGCAGCAGCCCTCGTCTGCGACGGCTGTCGAGGGCGTGCGCTCGGTCAGCGGCGCGAGCGATGAGCGTTACCGTCCCTTTACGTCTACCACCTCGGCCTTCTCTCTCAAGCCCAGCCCTCCGGACGCCAACGCGGCAGGGCCATCGTCATCGCCTCTCCCAGCGACGAGTTTCTCCTTCACCCCTTCCTCCTTCCGTCAGAACCTCCGCACACCGTCGCCAGCCGCATCTTCGCCCGCAGGCAGCACAAGCGGCGGGTCCTGGGGTGCGTCATGGGCGTCCCTGTCCACGGGTGCGATGTCGGCGCTTAGCGGCGCAGCGAAGGAGGTCGGCCGAGCGGCGAGTACGATCAGCGCCCAAGCGCAAGCCGCGGCGGCTGCTCGGGCGAATGGAGGCGGAGGCGGATTGGGTTCGCCGAGCTGGCGGCGGGAGGAGGAATCGTCGAGCGGCGGCTATGGGGACCCAAGCAACTCGACCGTGTCCGCACCGACCATGGCCATCCCCTCTGCTTTCTCGGCAGCCAGCTCGGAGAATCCTTGGGCGTCCGACGCCCCGTCCTCACACATCACCTCGACCTCCCCACCCCGTGCTATCCCCTCACCCTCGCCAAAAGACAACCCCACAGACGTCGACCCGATCCGCCCGAGCCTCTCATCCTTCGGCGGGACGAGCGTCAGCCAGCAGTGGAGCTTCATCGAGCCGCCGTCGCACGTCCCTCCCTCGCGGCTGACCGCAACAGGCCGCACGACATCTTCGATTCGTCCGCCTAGTATAGAGTCGCCGGGCGCGGGGCAGAAGGCATGGCGAGGACTCGAGGAGCTCAGTATCGAGGACGTGCGGTCGGGCGCGACGCAGTTCCCGAAGCGCGAGGTGAAGCGCGCTCAACCACACCCACCGCCTGCGCCGCCGCCGCCCCCGCCACCAACCGCGCAAGACAAGCCGCAATCGTCTACTGCGTTTGATCCGCTAGGCGTCGGTCTATGACGATGAGCTCCTGACGAACTTGCACGCAAGCGCTGGTCTTCCAATCCCGTGCAAGTCCATTAGATCCCTGATAGATTTCTCTCAAGCTTCAGGCCGCCCCGTCTACTGCTTGAGCGTTTTGGGCAGGCCCTCGGCCGTGAGAAGCGACTCCTCCGGGCCGAGAACGCGCGGGCCATCGCCGATGCGGGTGTGGATGAAGCGCGAGACCTTGCCCTGCTCCCAGACGGCCGACACGCCGTGCTTGAAGCCCTCGCGCGCGCTCGGCGCGGGCTTAGCCGCGAGCTTGAACGGGTCGTCGAACGCCTGGCTGGGCGGGAAGTAGTGCGCGAGCAGGCTGACGATCTCGGGCATGTTCTCCTCGAGCGCGTAAACGACGGCGTTGGGTCCGGCGTCAAACGTGTAGGCCGCGATCGGCTTTCCGGCGACGCGGTTGAGCTCCGACACAACGTGGATAATGGAACGCGAGACGTCCGACAGGTAGAAGATAGGCGGGTACGTGTCGAGGCAGACAGCGTGGAACTGGTTCGAGTCCCGCATCGTCGACTCCGCGAACTCCGCAAAGTCCTTCTGCTCGATGGCCTTTGTGATGCGGGCCATGTACGCCGGCACGCTCTTGAGCCGGTGCTGGAGCAGGTGCGACGTCTGGACCGTCTGCTGCATGCCTGCCGTCGACGCCGTCGTCTTCTTCTCGTCCGACACGACCAGGATCAGGGCCTGCATGTTCGGCCAGTGCTCGCGCTCGGCGACCTGGTACGCCTTGGAGTCGAACCCGCCGTCCTCCTCACCCATCTCCCACCCGACGAAACCACCGAATAGCGAGCGGCAGGCCGAACCGCTACCCTGGCGCGCAATGACGGAGAGGTCCGAGGCCGACGTCGGGAGGTTGTAAAGCGCGCTGATGGACGCGACGAGGGCAGCAAGACCCGAAGCGGACGACGCGAGACCCGCAGCAGTGGGGAAGTTGTTGTATGATGCGAGGTGGACAGGGTAGGCCGACAGCTGCGTTCAGAACGAGCGTCAGATGTCGTCAGGTTGTGCGTTCAACGGGAACAAGAGGTCGTGCGCTGCGCAGGGCCTCTGAGCTACTGAGCTGCCTGTGGCTCAGCCTCGAGAGATTTGACAGGAGCAGCTGCCACTCTCAATCTACGCATCGCTATGAAGACTGCGCTCGACTTCCTGCTCGGCCCCCCAGCTCAGGTGAGAGAGACGCACCTTCTCGAGGTCCGTCAGCTTGTCCTCCTCTGCGCGCCGGAGCGCCTTGAGGGCCTGGATGCAGACGGCGATGCGGCTTCCCTCCTTGATCTCCTCCTCCTCGCCGTTCAGCCAGAGGCGGTCTTTGCTGAAGTCGGGCGAGCACGCCGACGACGTCGTTGACCGGAGATGGTCCTGGTCGAGCGTGATCGAGAGAGACGAGTTGGTCGGGAGGATGAGCTTCGTGTCGCGCTTGCCCCAGTACTGCACAACAGCGCGCGACCGGCGAAGGAATGAGCAGGCAGCGATAGGAAAGACAGATGAGCACGCATAAAGCAGAAGATCGGGTTGCAGAGGTTGGGTCAGTCAAGCTGCGAGCATCGTACGAGAGGGGACGCGCGAGCGGAGAGGCCGCGTCCAAGCAGGAGGCGCGCACCTTGATGCAGGCAATGTTGACGGGTGCCGAAGCGGTTGCGGTGTGGATCGCCATGTTGTTCGGGAGGCGAGGAGCCGGAAGGAGGTGCGTGAGGGGGGGAAGGAGCGGGCTGGTGACTGAGAGCAAGGGGCCGGGGCAACGCGAAAAGGACAAGGTCGACGCGTCCGGGGCGGCAGCGTACTTCGCTCGGCGGCACTCCTGATCTTGCTCGAGCAGGGTCGCAGCTGAGTGGCAAGGCAAGGATGTATGAAATCGAGAGCGGTACAGTACAGAGGCAGTGGCGATGATGGGCAGTCGTACAAGTGAACAATGCGCAGGGTGCAGACGGAATATGAAGGCAAGAAGAGGGAGGAAAGGGGATCTACACGACTTGCGAACTTGTGCGGAGCTTGGCGAGTAGCTGCTCGATGCGGTACGGTTTGAGCAAGACCGCGTCCATGCCGCACGCAAGAGCCTCAGCGATCTGCGACTCTTGCGCGTTGCCTGTGAGGGCGAAGATGACGGTCCGGACTGGAAGCGCGCCCTCAGCTTCCAGGCGGCGGATGTGCTTCGCGGCCGTTCTGCCGTCCATGATCGGCATCTCCTGGTCCATCTATGGGCAAAGTAGGAGCAAGCAGGTGAAAATGCGCTCAAGCTGGGAGAACATGGGAGAGAAAACGCACGAGGATGACGTTGAAGCGCTTCTCGCCTTCCTCGAAGGACTTGACAACGGCGTCGACGCCCTGTTGACCGTCGAAGGCGAGCTTGCACGTCATGCCAGCCTTCTTGAGCTGACGCTCAAGAACCCGAGCGTTGATGAGGTTGTCTAAAGAGCGGACATGTCAGTCAGGCACTCGCGCGGCGATGGCCAAGGGTGAAGGATCGCACCTTCGACGACGAGGACGTGAGGGAACTCGACAAGGACAGGCTTGACCTCAGGGATGCTGTGGACGTTGCCCTGGTCATCCGGCACCTGGGCTTTCACGAAGAAGCGGAACGTGCTGCCCTCGCCCTTGACGCTGTCCACTTCGATGCGGCCGTCCATGAGGCCGGTGATGAGGCGGCAGACATAGAGCTGCGAGTAGAGTGGCTGATCAGCGAGCTGTAGAACTACGGGGAGGGCTTTAGGGACGTACGCCTACGCCCGAGCCGCCGAAAACGGTGTGCGTGCTCGAGGACGCCTGCTGGAAGCGCTGGAACAGCAGCTGCAGCTGCTCAGGTGCAAGCCCTGGCCCTGAGTCCGTTACAGCACCGTAGATGTACGCCGGTCCGCCGGGGGTGAACGATGCAGTCGAGTCCGTCGGCGGTTTGCAGGTGTCGTCCGAGGGCGGAAGGGGAGACACCTCGAGCGTTATCGTGACTTCGCGCCGCGTCGAGGCACTCGTGAAGCGGATGGCGTTGTTGACGAGGTTGACGACCTGGCAAACGAAGGAAAGAACGTGTGAGTACGAGTGCAGACCTGGAATTATTGATCCTACGCACAACTTGCCCGAGGCGAACAGGGTCGATCAGGAAGAAGTGCTGGCCAGCGGGCTCGCTGAGCTGCCCCTTGAGGTCGAGCGACATATGGATGCCTGGAAGACATGTAGGTCAGGACGCATTAACTGCTGTTCAGCGTCGTTTGACGCACCCTTGATCCTCGCTTCGGACTGGAAGCTGCCGAGCAGCCGTCGCACCTCGGCAGCCAGGTCAACGGCCAAGGGGAAGACCTCAAGCTTACCCAGAAGCTGGATCTTGCCGAGGGAAAGGAAATCGTTGGCAATGCGCTCAATTAGGTGCGCCGTCCTAAATGCACGGCAGTTGATAATCAGCGTCATGGATGGGCTGAACGGGCAAGAAGGAGGGAAGACTCACTCCTGCAGATGATCAAGAGCTTCGATGTCTTCGTCCAGCAGGTTGACAAGCTCAGACGTCGGCTGGAACGCCTTGCCGGAAGCGAGCGAGGCCGCGAGTTCGGTTCGGAAGAAGGAGATATTCGAGCGGCAAAGTCCGGCTGCGCGAATGGAGCAGCATGCTTCAGCCCCCAATGGTCGGGCCTTGAGGACTTAGAAAAGGAACGCACTGATCTGCAGGATCGCTGAGGTCGGGTTCCTGATCTCGTGACTGACGAGAGCGACAAGGAACTCCTGTTGCCGTCTAGAAGATCGGACACGATCGAAGACGTGGTCAGCGTACGAAGGCGCCAGAATCAAAGTCCGAGGACGCACTTCTGGTCGTCGGCCTCGCGCTTTCTCTCCTCGGCGATCTCGGCGCGCTGGCGAAGGTGAGCCTCTTCCGCTTCAACCGCGAGCTTGCGCTCGGCCTCGTACCGCTTGCGCTCGGTGATATCGGTCAGGACGCAGATGGTGCCGTTATACGACTCGGCCTCGTGACCTTCGATGATGACGGCAGAGCAGTGGCTCCAGTTGCCGTTGCACCAGCGCCACTCCCCCTCGACCTGCTTGCGCCCTTGGAAGAGGTCGGCACTCATTTGCGCCATGGCACTTTTGTAGGCCGGATCGATGCTGTCCATCCAGTCGGCGAGCGAGCGGTTGCGAGGATGCCCGCTTTGTCGATACCAAGCCGCGTTGGCGTACAGAGGCTGGAACGAAAACCTTGAGTCAGTGCTAGCTTGAAGGCACGCAGGAAAAAAGAGGACGCACTGCACCGCTCTCGTCCCAACGCGTCAGACCAACGGGCGAGAGGTCAGAGAGGAGCTTCGTCGTGGCCGACTCGTTTCTGAAGTTTCTCTCGAGCTCAAGACGTTTCTTGCCGAGTTGAACTTGCAGATGAGCACGAGCTGCGGAATGATCGAAAGTCAACAGCCGTTCAGCTCATCTGAGTGCGCAAGGAAATCTCACCGATGAGCTCCTTGGCCGAGAACGGCTGCAAAAGGACGAGAGAAGTCAGGACATGGGCTTCAGCGGCCGTTGTGGCCGGACCTCACCTTCGGCAAGAAGTCGTCCGCCCCGGCAAGAATCTGGAGGCGAGGAGACGATCAGCCGTCGTTCGTCAAGCGGCGTAAAGGAAAGAAAACGCACGCCAGCGACGCGTTCTTCCTCTCCTGCGCGGGCCGAGATGAGGATGATCGGCGTGACAGCGCGGTCGGGATCCTTGTCGCAAGCAAGGACAAGGTCAAGTCAAGACGCGGCTCAGGTTGAGCGGGCTTCGAGACGCACCTCCAGCGCTCGGATGCCTGCAAGAAGGCCGTAGCCATCCATTGTCGGCATCTGTCGTAGACGGACGCGGTCATTGAAGTGCCTCTGCGGTGCGGATTGAGCTTGACGCACCTGGATGTCCGAGATGACAAGATTGACAGGCTGCTTCCTGAGGGTCTGCAAAGCTTTGTCGCCGTCCGTGACCATCACGACCTTGCAGTGCTGCGACAAGACGCCGTACAAGTACTGTGCGAGCAGGCGACGAGCGTGAGCTCGAAACTGAGGCATGAAAAGAAGGGAGGGATGCAAACCTGCAGCATATCCGCACTATCGTCGACGAGCAGGATGGTGTCGGACTGCAGGAAGAGGGACAATAGGTCATGAACCTGAGCACGAAAGCAGGCAGACAGTACCGCACCTTGTCCCAAAAAAGCGTGTTGACGTCGATCTTGGACGAGCTGTCGACTGAGACACCCGAGTCCGAGGGCGTGCCTTGCGAGACGCTGCTGCTGCCGTTGGTTCTGATGGAACCACTGCCGTTCGACGATGGTGTCCAGCGATCGGCTTCAGCGATCAGGCCTCTCGAGTACGCCGAACAGGTAAATTCGCGGCTTTCGACGTGGTCGATCGCGCCCTCCGGGAGATGCCCATGCCCGTACGGCAAGAAGACCTGGAACGTCGAGCCAGATTCACCGGTCGGACTTTCGGCAGCAGTGCTGCAGGAGCTCACACGAGAGTCAGCATCCGCTGCGGCGAAAGGACGAGGAGCACGCACCTCGACTCGATCTCCAGCCGCCCACCGAGAACCTGTACGAGCTCGGCGACGAGTGCGAGGCCCAGTCCGGTCCCCTCGAAGCTCCTTGCGTGCGACTGAACGCGGTAGAAGCGCTCCGTGATGTGCGAGAGCTCAACCTTCTGTACGCCGACGCCGGTGTCGGTCACACTGAGGACGACCTCGTCGGGATGGTACGCGACCTGGACCGATATCGACCCCCGGAGGGTGTACCTTGATTAAGAGACGCGCGTGTCAGTGCAGAAGCGTGAAGTGAGGATGGCAGAACTACGCACTTGAGGGCGTTGCCGAGAAGGTTGTAGAGAATCTTCTCCACCATGCCCTGGTCGATGTAGACAAGCTCATTCGAGTTGCCGGTGCACTCGACCGTGAACTTGATCTTGGCCTTTTCGATGCTCGGCCGGAAGGCCTCGGCGATCTCGAGGGTGAGCTGGCCCAGATTGGTAGGGCTGAAGCGACCAAAGACTTGACCGGCCTCCATCTTGGAGAAGTCGAGGATGGACGAGACCAGGCGTGACAGCCGGCTGGCGTTGCGTTGAATCATGGCGAAGCTGGCCTTACGCGTCGGCGAGGTCTCCGCGCCCTCGAGGTCGGTGAGCGGACCGGTGATGAGAGTAAGGGGCGTGCGCAGCTCGTGAGTGACGTTCGACATGAAGGCGGCTGCAAGATGGAAGGACGCGAGGCGGTCAGCGCGCGTCGGAAGAGGTGGACGGAGGGAAGTGACTACGCACACTTGGCCTTGTCGAGCGAGGCTAGCGCAGCTTGTTGCTTCCGCTCTTCCTCGATGAACGAGATGTTGCGCATGGTGAGGAGCACTGCGCGTTGAATCTGCGCAGGAGCAGCGACGGAGCAACGTCAAAGGCGGCCCCGGGGTCGAAGAGCGAGCAGCACAGAAAGGTACGCACGTCGTTGAGCCAGTCCGAGTACTGCTTGTCGAACGGCCGGCGAGGGTTCATGCCGAGGATGAGGAAGGAGACGTGACCGCTCGGCTCGTCGAGGTTGGAGATCTTGTAGACCGAGGCTGAAGTGGGGACGTCTCCCCATGATCCTTTGGGCGAGATAGTAGCGTCAACATTGACGTACAGCGCGCGAGGCGGCAAAGGACGTACGGAGCCGCAACTCCTCCGGAAGCTCGACAACGAAGGCGGACAGGTAGATGGGTTCGTCCGAGTGGAATGACTGCTGGAGCGCCGCCTTCAACGGCCAGTCTGCCTCCGCGACGACGGCGGAAGGGGGTGACGAGAGGTCCAGGACGACCTGGCGCGGGCTTAGAGGGTGGTCGAAAGGTAGGCCGACACTGCCGGCGAGGACGATGGTCCCTTCCGCGCTGAGGTCGCACCTCTGACCAGTGGACGTTTCGGTGCGAAGGTGGTAGAGCATTGCGTACGGGAAGTCGCGCTCGTTGAGCTCGAGCGCCTTCAGAAGCCCTTCAGTCAGCTCGCTCGTCGTGCGCGACGGCAGGAGGTTCGAGGCGAGGGTGCGCGAGGTGTCAAGGTAGCGCTCGGCCAGAACGCCCGGCGTTGCCACGAAAGACGTGACGAGGATGCCGACTGCGAGGAACGGGTAATGTGCAGAGCAAGTAAGTCAGCTCTGTTCTCATAAAGCTTGGTGGCAGCTTGACGCACATTTTTCGCCTTTGGGTCCAATGATGGGCGACCAGCGCCAGCTCCAGTAGCTGCAAACCAGGCAAAACCGTCGTCAGTCGCCTGGAGAGTATCCATTGAGGAGGATCCGTTGAGGAAAATGGACGCACGTCTCAACATCCCGAACGTAAAATGAATCCTCGTCCGTGAAGATGCCCTTGCCGGTGTTCATGCACGTGTGCGCGCGGCCCTTAAGCGTCGGCCAGTGCTCTCCGCCCCAAGCGTCCGAGGCAAGACGACCGTAGTGCGGTCTACCGGGGTTTCGCAGCTTTTCCTCGTACACGCTGCGATAGAGAAGGTTGATCAGATTTACGCTCAGTGGGGAGGCGTAAAGAGGGCGAGGCGCACCTGTTGTGGACTATGAACCAGTCGTCAACTTCGTCGCCCAAGTACCACCAGATGGCGCCCATATCTGCAGGAACGCAGTTGCGCAAGGTGATCAGTCCCGAGATCTGGCAACGCACGGAGGTACAGGAACGTGCCGGGCATGCCCTCGATCGTGTTCATCAGCGTCGAGAGCAGAAGCGGCCACTGCTTAGGCTAGCAGTAGACCGGAGGGCGGGGCGCGGTCAGTTCCAAGCATCATCCAAGAGCGGCGAAAGTTAACTTACAGGTCCGATGGGCGTCTTCGACCAGTCGGTGTTCGCTTGCGCTTCGGTTGCACTCCAAACGTAGTTCTCTGTGTCAATCGGCACGCGCGCCGGGCCCTGGTCGCGCAGCGACGTCCACTCGAGCCGCATCGCCTCCTTCGAGATCACCGGATTGTCAACCGACAGCTGCCCTTGCGATTCGGGGGCCTCGACGAGCGAGCCAGCGATGGGATGCTCGGTGCTGTCGACCGAGTCTGCGTACGTCGACTTGAGCTCGACCCACGGCCGAGGCTTGTAGCGCACGGGCGCCGAGGCACGAGCAGAAGGACAAAGAAGCTCGGGTGCGCCGAGGGCTGGAGAGTCGCGCGGTACGGCCGGCGCTTGCTCCAGCGCGGAATCGACACCTCGACGTCGAACGAGTTCTCGAGCGCCTTGTCAAAAGACGAGAAGGACGTGATCGACGCCGTCTCACCTGTCTCGGTCTGCTCTGCCGCCCAATGCTCCTCATCGAGCTGGTCCTGGCTCGCGATGAGCGATTTCAGCCGACGGCTGTCCGTGTAGGAGACGATGGCCTCGAGGTCGTCGCTGAGCTCGGCCGCAGGATCATTGGTCCAGATGGCTTTGAGCGACGGTTCCGAGGAGGAGGACAGCTTCGACAGGCGGAGCAGACTGCAGTCAGCATCCGAAGAGCCTCTCAGATCGGCCCTTGGGTACGTCGAAGCCTTGCCTGCTGCAGGACGACCGCGCACACTGGGGCTGCGCTACGGCGATACGGCTGCGGCCCCGTTCAGCCACGAGCAGGTAGAGACCGACTCACGCGGGGCGATGGCAGGATGTAGGCCGGGTACGCCAGACCCGCAAGGTAAGGCAGCAGTGCGAGGCCCTGCGACAGGCCAAGCTCAGATCAGCCGGTCGGTCTTTCGGCTACCTGGATCGGAGGAAGGGAGGCATGCAACTGACCGAGAACTCAGGCACGTCGAGCGCATCAAAGGGATCGGGCGCCTCGCCATTCGCGGCGGCCGAGGACGTCATGTCGCTGAGCTGGTCGGAGAGCCGTCTCGGCGTCGTACTGGCAAAGGACCCCGTAGGAGAGAGGTGCTGCAGCGAACGGAGACAACGTCGGTCAGCCCTTCGGGCTCTCGAGCTCATCCATGCCTGCCTGCCATGGGCTTAAATGGGAGGCGGCCTGCTTGTGGGCGGCTCGAGCGGCGACGCACCATTGGAGACGACATGACGCCCACTGGTCGGACGTCAAGGCACGCCGGGCTGTCTCGACTAGTGGCAACAAGAGGAGAAGCCGACCGAGCAGGGTACAGAGACGCGGCCGCAAACTCATGCGTCGCTCTTGACCCTGGCGTCAGGTGCGAGCCGCGGAGACTTGCTTCCGGCCCCGATCGACGATCGCCCCGCTCTCGCCCGCGGGGTCAATGACGCTGGAAAGCAACTGGAAAGACTCATCAAGCACTCAGAAGCGAGAGGCTGCGGCTTTCGACGTTCTCGGGGACCGCCCCGAGAGTCAAAGACGAGTTGGCATGTGCGCCTACATGCTTGATCACGCATGCGCATCAGGTCTGCTTCCGCTCGCCGCTACTGCGGCCCGCCTCCCCCGAGCTTGTTGCCCGGCCCTGCTGCCAGCCATCCCGTCGGCGGTTGCCAGCCTCCCCCGCTGTTATTGGTGCGTGCGGGACGACCGCCGCCGCCGTTGCTGAAGAATCCGTCTAGCGTTCCTTGCCGGCCGCCGATCATCGTTGCCGGGTCGAACACCTCGCCCTCGCGCTCCAGCTGAGCCAGGACCCCCTGCAAGCTCTGAGCGTCCAGCGCCGGGTTTTCGCCGATGCGCAGGACGCGATGGAAGCCTTCGCTGGCGCGAGGCGGGCGCAGCTGGTGCGAAAAGCGGTCGAGCACCTCGTATGCCATCTCGGCGGTCTTGACGGTAGGATGGCCGGTGCGAGTCGCGAGGCGCTCGCGACAGACGGCCTTCGGAATGTCAACTAGCGGACGGCGAGTCAGAAGGTCAGCGTTTGTGCTCGGGAGGCCAGGTCGGAGTTGAACGCACGGAATAGGCACAGCTTCCTGACCTCCCTGCCAGAGGCATCCGCCAGCCTGAGCCAGTGTGCGCGTTGCTTGCTGTCAAAGTTAGTGCGGTCGATGACGACATTACGACCCTATACAATGAGACTCGATTCAGTACCGCGGTCGTCGCGCGGAAAGGGGGGAGGGGGGGATGGAGGACGTACCTGGGCAAAGCCCTCTGCGACCTTGGCTTCAACCAGCCGTCGGTCACCCTGCAGGTCGTCTTGGTTACAGCGCAGCCATCCGAGCTTGTTCTCGAGCTCCTGTGCTAGCGTCGACTACAGGAGACGATCAATGGTTTCGCAGTCAGTTGGGGCACGCGTCCGAAGAGCTCGCCTGGATGATGCGCACCTTGCCGGATCCAATCAGACCGACCCTGCAGCCGCACGAAGGGATTGATGAGCTTTTTGTCTCTGTAACTTTTGACTGGCCTAGATGACGGCTGGCAGGTGATTCGAGAGGGACGCACAGGACAAGCAGGGTCAACGGCAGCGCCGACCGTCCGCCTCCTGCGACGACATTGGTTGCTGAGTGCGCCTGCGAAGGCACGTTGGCTAGTGCGGACATCCTGCGGTGCTTCTGAAAGGCCGCGAGGGAAAGGATGGGGCCAGCACTTCAAACGGACGGGAGATCTGGTGATAAGTAGTACTCGCCAACAGCTCGTGCTGGCGGAGCTTGCGCGCGGCGGAGCAACGGCACGCCGCGCAGCCCTTCTGGTCGTCTGCCTCTGGGTCCCCCCGACCCCCGACCCCGAGGGGCTTGTCCTAAGACGCGAGAGTTGGCGCCGCAGTACAGTCTTGACCGTCGTAAATCTCTTGTCCTTGCACCGTAAGGCAGAGTCTTGTGGTACGGCTCGTGCATTCTGCCGGCTGCGCTGCGCTTTCCGCTGCTTCAGCCCCCTCAGCCTTGCCTGAGCTCCTGACGAGCCCGCTAACCACCGTCGCCCTTTGACTCCCAAGCTACGAACGACGCTAGACCAACGGACCTCGCTACCCCTCCCGCCATGAAGGCCGCCCCGTCGACCCGCCGTCTGTCGTCACGGCCGTCCGCGGGTGAGACGACGGCCGAAGCACGCGCCTTCCTTTCGTTGCTCAAGAGCTATGCGCCGACCCCTTTGACGCCGCCTGCCATCAGGTCGCTCGCCGACCTCGCCTGTCCCTTACCGCTTGTCCAAGTGCTCTCTACAATTGACGACGAGGTCTTCTCGCTCAAGACGATCAAGCCTCCGTCCAAGAGCGGGAAGGAGGACAGCGATTGGGTCAGCAACCTCAACGCCCTTCGCAGGCTTCATCGAGCCCTGGTCGCCTACGCCGGCGGTTCGGAAGGGCAAGAGTGGGCGAAGCTCAGGCTCGACCTAGCCTCGGTGGCTAAGGGGGATCAGGGAGAGATCCTCAAATACCTGCGCGTGTGCTTCGCCATTGCGTACGTTTCGCCTTGTCCGTCAGCTTCCTCCCATCCTGCGCTGACAATCTTGGTGCCGAACAGCATCTCGGTGACGCCGGGTAACGAGTTACTCATCGGAAAGATCACGACGCTGCCCCATGATGATCAGCAGGCGCTCATGGTCGCGCTTGAGCCTGTGAGTCGAGGACCGTGCTTTTCTTTGGCGCGCAGCGCTTTTGCTAACCCCTCCTCGCCTTTTAGTACCTGCCCAAAGTTCCCATAAGCTCGTCGCCGACGCACGGTGGACAAGCTGTAGATCCCATTCTGCCGCGGGACGTTGACCGCGAGTTGATGCAGGGCGAGCGCGAGCAGCTGAGGGCGGACAACGAGACGCTGGAGGCTGCGCTGGGCAAGCTCTCGAGGGAACATGAGGACCTGCAGGCCCAGTTGGTGCGTCCGTTCTCCTTCCGATGGCTTTAGAAGCTAACTCGTGTTTATTTGAGACACAGGAGGAGGCTCGCGCCAACTTGCACGCATCGGCGGGCTCGACGGATTCGCGCTCGCCCGACGCAGCAGCCGCCCTTCTTCACGAGGTGGACCGCCTGAAGGCTGAACTGTACGTCCTGCTTGTCGCAACCGGGCAGCAATCGATGTTGACGATCATTTTTGTCGTGCAGGCGGCAAAGCGAGGACAACTTGACCGAGGCGGACACCGCGCTTGACCGGCAGACGAAAGCCGTTGAAGGCATGACGAAACGGGTACGGCCAGTCCTTCCACGAAGGTGACCTCTGCTGAGACGTAGTGCCTATAGATCGACGAGCTTAACACACAAGTAAAGGAGAACATCAAGCTCAGGGACCAACTCGATGAGTGCGCTCTCTTTCATGTCTTCCCGCCCTACTTGAGCTTACATTTTCCCGAATTCGATTCCAGATTCAAGCACGCTTCCGACCGCCTGAGCAAGTCTGAAGCGGCCAAAAAAAAGCTCTCCAAAAAGCTTGAGGAGGCAGCCGACATGCGCCGGCTGTTGAAGGCGGCCGAGGACGAAAACGCGCGCCTTGTCGACCGCAACGCCGAGATGGAAGACGAGCTTAGAAAGGGTGCTGGAACTCGAGCGCTCGCCGACTCGTGCAAAATACAGCTTGCCGAGCTGGAGGCGCGGGATCGCGAGCGGCAGAAGGAGATGACGGGTGCGTCGTGCCTCGCTCGCCTATAGCGCCGTTTGCCGCGCTGACGACACTCGGTGACTTGCAGACCTGCGCTTCGCCCTCGAGCAGGCTCAGTCGCGTCTACAGTCGGCCGAGGCCGAGCTCGCTACCCAGCAGGACGAGGTTGAGCTCACGCGCGAGCGTATCCAGGAGCTCGAGATAGGCGGGAGCCCTGCGGTCGGACGGGACGGCCACGGGCGCATGCGGAGCGCGAGCGAGGATGCAGATGGGGTCGCAGCGCTGGAGGATGCACTTGATGGGCGGACCAGGACCGAGTGGGTCGCTCTTAGCCTTGTGCAGGCACGATGACTTACTGACTAAACCTCCGCTCCCAGCCTCAAGCTCCAGGTCCGCCGTCTACAGGGAGAGCTGGACGCCGCTCGTCGGCCGGACGAAGACTCGCGCATCATTGTGCTTGAGAATTTGCTCGCGGACGCCAAAAGCCAGAAGGAGCGGTACGAGCGCGAGTTCCTGGACGAGCACAAAGCGCTCTTGAGCCTCAAGGCTGAGCTTGAGAAGATCCGCAGTGGCCGCGGAGGCAACAGGTGCGTCTAAACCTATTCTCGAGCCTAACAGGAGACTGACCCGCTTGTCACTCTACAGTGCTGAGGAAGCGCAATCTCTGCGTCTAAGGCTCGCTGACGCTGTCGGTGAACTCCAAACGCTCAAGATGTCGCACGCTGAGCTCCAGGTACGTCCTGACGCTTTCGCCAGAATGAGATGCAGCTGACTTCGCAACTGCCGTACAGGTCTCAAACGAGCAGGCTCAGCGCAACTTGGCTAGTGCCAGGGCGGACCGTGCGTTATTCATCAGCGCTGGACCACGCGCGCGCTCGTCCTGACTCACTGTGCCCTCAGTCAAACTCGTGAACATGGACCAGCTCGACATCCTCCACTCGCTGCGCGCTTCTGTCGGTGAGGAAAAGGCTGAGCTCGAGTCTGACGTTCGGCGCGCGCAAGACAAAGTCAAGCAGCTCGAGGAGAAGGGGCGAATGCAGATGGACCAGATCAACAGCTTGCTGCTGGACAAGGTCGGCCTGCAGGGGGAGGGCATCGCGAAGCGTGAGGCGCAGCTTGAGCGCGAGCGGGCGTTCGGGTCAGCTCCCCTTTCTGCCTCATCCTTCGACAAGCTCTATACTGACAGGTCCGATACCTTTGCAGGGACATGCGTGTTTCGCTTGCCGGCAAGGACTTGCCCGAGGACGTCAAAACGCGCCTGCTCGATCTGCAGGACGAGAAAATGGCGCTCTCTGCCGAGGTCAAGAAGCTCAGTACGAAGCTGCGCGCGTCCGAGGAGCACGTGCAGAAGGCGAAGACTTTCATCCGCGACCAGGACCGCATGCTCAAGGAAGCGCAGAAGGCACGCGAGGCCAACGGCAATGGTGACTTTGTCGAAGCGCAGCAGCTGTACGAGAAGACCATCGCCGACCTAAAGGCGGATGTCAAGCGGCGCAAGGTACGCGTTCTTTCGTCCGCTCGCCTGTCTTCCTGCGCTGAAGCTCGTTACTCGGTGGCTGCAGGAGAACCTCAAGGAGCTTGACGCACGATATCGGCACGAGTTCCAGCTCGTCTTCTCCGCCTACCAGGACATCGGCACTAAGCTTCAGCGCGAGCATATTCGCGGCGAGCGACGTGACGTCCAGCCGAGTAGTTGGCTCGCTCAGCAGCGAAAGAAGGTGGGCCCTCCTGCCGACCTTATCATCGACACGCAGCTGACCCCCTTCGCAATGCGACTTGGCAGCATAACGTCGGTCTGCAGCGTCAGTGATGTTCCCTCGTCGACCCAGTATATCCCTCTGCTACTTTACCCACCGTCCCTTCCATATACCCTCACGATCCGCATGACCTCTTGCTTCAATGACCGTGCGCCGAGTTAACAGGCAAACACATGGATATGTACAGCGTGCGATGCGAGGCCGGAAAGCAACAAGGAGGTGTACAACGGGTGAGGCGATGAACAAATATACCGGAAGGGAGATTCTTGACGACGAAGGTGACCAGAAGAGAAGATGATTGACTGGAATCTACAAGATATTGCGCGTTGGCGTGGCGAGCGCCTACGCGACAAGCTGCGCGATTAAGCAACCTGTGGCTTGGAGAGCGCCCAAGCCGTCACGGGTTCACAGCGCCCAGGGCGTGAGTGATAACTAGGGAACGACAATGCGCAGTACTTGACCGCGACGGCCCGACCGCCTCATCGACCAACGATGCTTTCGAGGCTCCTGCGCCTGAACGGGCTCTCCTTGTCGAGCAGGAACTTTGTGTTCCTCAAGCGCGCCGGGATCGGCGCAGGCGGGAGCGGCGTCGTCCGGTGCAGCAGCGCGAACGCGTGGTTTGCCGTCGTTGACGGCGACGCGCGCGGGGTCGTCTCTGAGCGGCTTAGTAAGGGACGGGCGCTGAGTGCTGGAGACGTGCGAAGGGCAGGGGAGGACTGCGCGGCACGGGGCGGCTGTGGTCGCCGGGGCAAAGGCGGCGGCGGCGAAGAGGCCAGAACGGGCCGCCGAGGAAGCGCTGCGGGCGTTGCGTCGTCGGCGTCAATCGAGGGACTACATCAAAGCGAGAAGACGAGACGTACGAGATCCGACGACGCGGCGAGGCATACCCAGGGTGCCCGACGAAGGCGAGGAACCGAGACGAAGGTTGTTCGTGCAGCAGCAGCAGCAGGGCTGGCAGGCAGAGCTAGAGGGCGTCGAGGACGAGCAGGCAAGCGAGGCCGAGAGGGACATGGCACGAGCGGCCGTCGTTGAGAGAGAGGCGATGGGGAAGACGGTGGGCTGCGAAGAAGGTCGTGCGATTTTGACCGACCTGTGCGAGAGCGAGCCTATACACCTTCTGGAATGGTATGTAGGCGAAGGAGGAGGACGAGGACGACGACGTGCCCTCCTGCTCTGCGTTCACTAGCTAGCTAGCCGGTCGGCAATCGATGGCAGATCGAGGCGCAAGCTGGCCGCCGACGACTCAAGCCTCTCGGCAGGGCCAAGCAGCACCTCGTCGCCGCTCAACTCACGTTCGCCCTGCGAGCCCGAGTCGATCGACCTTCGTTGGCCAGCTGCCGAGCAACGGAGGCAGACTGACCGCTGGGCCGGGCTGAGCGAGACATGCTCTTTTGTGGGCCGCGCGGCCGTCGGCGGCCGCCCAGACCGCTCCGGGCTTGCGCGTTGCCACAGCGACTGCCTCATCGACAAAGGCAGACGGCCGGCTGAAGCATGGCCGGCGACCGAGCGAGACAGAGCTGCTGCCCAACATGCTGCTGCGAAGTGGGGAGGAGAAAGGAACGAGCTTCGTCAACCGGCACAACTGCGCGGGCACACAAACTTGCTGGGCCCAGCTCGTTTCTCGGCCCAGGCGGTCGGTCGCCTTCTGTGCCCACCACCGATCCCGGTCTGAGGACAGCCCATCGCAGTCAGAGATGCTTGGGAGTCTTCTGGTGTCGTTGGGGAGCGCAAGGCGTCCGTTTGCCTTGCCGATCTACAGTCGCGAACTGGCCTGCTGCGCGCGCCGCGGTTCTCGGGACGCGTGCAGTCTACTACTGGGGGCAGCAACAGCACAGCCGAAGCCGCAGCCGCGCCAACCAGAGACGCTCGGGCGAAGCTCCTTTCGACAGTCGGTGTGCTTGCGAGCACCACCTCCAGGGCGTGGATCCTGCACACCTTCTCAAGACTCTCAAGCCGGCGATTGCACACCTCCATCGGTCGGCCTCGGTGCACCGGACAATGACAGACGCTTCTCCTTCGCAACCGCCGCATCCAAGCGGGGAAGCGCACCCTGCACCCAATGGTCAGGACGACAAGGATGTCGTTCAGGGTGCATAATCAACTCTCTCAGCTTTGTAGGGCGTGCAGAGGGTGGGTCACAACGGGAAGGGCTGAGCCTGGTCGGACAAAGAGGAAGACGAAGAACGGCTCGAGTCGCAGCAGCAGCACAGTTCCTCCGGACGTTGGCGCCTGGGAGCAGGGCGCGGCGCTACATCGAAGCCAAGGCTGACTCCTGTGCCCATTCTCCTCATCTGCTGTAGGCTTGCCAGGATCGCTCAGTCGACCGCGGTCGTCCGCTAGCTCCACCCTCGCGACCGCCGACACCTCAACCTCATCCGCCAGCACCCTCCGCCACTTTTCGACGCCCAGCGCCGCCATGTCCAAAGTCTCTGCTGACGGTCAGCAATCGTTCGAGCGTGCAGATGAGCACGCCCGCTCGCCAGCAGTGACCGCATCGGAGAGCGCAGCAGCGGCGCCCGCACCCCCCTCCCTCGAGCCCTCCCGATCCGCCATTGGCTCCAGCTCGCTTCCTTCGGCACACAAGGTTGCAAGCTCACAGCGGTCAATCGCAACGTCGCGCCCGTCCAGGCCTGCACGAGCTTCTTCGACAATGCCTTCGAGCTCGAAACGTCCTACGGCGGGCGAGGCTAGGGAGCGCGGCGCGCTGCCTAAGCCTGTGCGCGACCCTGTCCTCGTCACGAAGCGGCCGTGGAGTGCTAGCATACCAATGTCGACATCATCAAGTGCGTCCCGTCATCCGTTCCTCCCGGGTATCGAGACAGCGCTAACCAGTCTTCGCGCGGCGTGCAGGCCTGTACTCGTCCATGGCGCCCGCCTGGGGCCAGCCGCCGCCGCCGCTGAAAGCGCACACGGCCTCGCTCGTCGGGCGCAAAATTTGGATTATCGGCGGGAGTGTGGCGGGATCAAGCGGGTGTTTCCGCAGCGTTGCGGCGTTCAACATAGGTCAGTGAGCCTTGCGCACTCCACCGGACTTCGCCCACTCACCCAGGATTGCGACGGCAGACTCGATGCAGTGGAGTGTCATCAAGGACATCTCTGGCAGCCCGCCGCCGCCAACACGAGCTCACACAGCTACGGCAGTCGGGGACGCAATCTACTGCTTCGGTGGGGGCGACGGCGGCGATTACTATGTGCGCTCCGCCCTCGACCTTTCAAGTAAGCCGCTTGCTGACGTCCAACAATCATTGCAGAACGATGTCTACAGGTTTGACACCGTCACCCTGTCGTGGTCCGCGCCTGCCATCTGTGCGCGGCCGTCGAGCTCGCAGCGCAGCTCGGTTACGCCCGACAAGCCGCCGCGCAGGCGCGCGCATTCGGCAGCGCACTGGCGCGACGGCGGCAAGGACAAGATCGTCATCTTTGGCGGCGGCAACGGCGATCGGGCCCTTAACGACACCTGGTGAGCGACATCCTGCTCGTGCGTGCAACCGGTGGCTGAGTGAGGCGCTCGTTGCAGGATCTACGACGTCGAAGGCAGCTTCTGGGAGAAGGTCGAGTGCCGGCCAGCAGACGGTGCACCAGCTGATGGAGGGAAACGTCGCGTTGTGCTTCCGCCTGATCGAGGTATGTCTTCCTTGGTTCGTCTGAGCTCGGTCGCAGGATCTCACCACCCTCGCGTTTCCTTAGGCTACCACACCTGCGCCGTCACGTCCGACGACAAGCTCATCATCTACGGCGGCTCGGATGGCAACCAGTCCTTTTCATCTCTCGACGTGCTCGACTTGCAGACAAAGGTTTGGCACCGGCTGGACCGCACGCTCGACGGAGCTCCGGTGTCGAGGGCGTTCCACTCGAGCCTGCTAATAGGCAACCACCTTTTCGTCTTCGGTGGTCATGACGGCAAGTCTTACGCCAAGGACGTCGTCGCCTTTGATCTACGTGCGGGTGAATCTCCCTTAGCTCCGACTGCAGCCGGACTGACCGTGATTTGGGCCGCTTGCGCAGGGCGCAAAAAGTGGAAGGTCAGACCCGTCAGCGGGAGGCTGCCGACACCCGAACGCGGGTACCACACCTCGACCTACGCCGATGGCCGGATCTTCATCTTTGGTGGGAGCGATGGTAGTGCCGTGTTGAACGACATGTGGGTCGTCGACCTAGGCACATCTGGTGCGTCGGAGCCCTTCCCGAAAGGAACCCCTCCCCCGACTGACCTTGCCTTTTCTTCTCCCCCACCCTCTCTCTCTCTCCCACCCCCCCTCTTGCCTCTCCAGCGGTTCTCACGTTAGAGCCTTGCGTCGGCCTGGACCTCGCAGCGTGAATCGACAAGGAACTCGATCCCTGCCGCTCGTTTTGCCGGTGCCTTTCATCCTTCGCCGCTTCGCCTCTGTGCATCCTCTCTTCCTGGGTCCTTGCGCGCGCTAGTACTTATACCCCTTCTCTTCCTGGATACCCTCATGTCGCTGTCTTCTGGGCCTTGAACCTAACTGTCAGCGTCGGTGTGCCGTGAAGCTCATGTATCGCAAGCCGTGAAAGCGTCCATCTCCTCCCGCCTCTCTACAACCCTCTTGTACAGCCCTGCTAGGCCTGTGCCGCCTTGTAAAAGCTACAAACTTCAATCGACTTGAGACCGCAGTTTGACGAAATCTTGAAGCGGTGCCTGGGATTGTCTTCCTGTCAGGCGACTTAGGAAGGCATCAACGCCAAACAGCGCCGAGGGTCGAGAAGCCAAGGCGCTCAACCAACGTACCCTAGACGTTGTAGGTCTCGTCCGTTGTCTTGAACCTGCGCATGAATCCGCCACCTGCTTTGGGCGGTCCAGGCGGTCCAGGCTGGGTGACAATGACGCCCGACTTGTTCTCGACGATCTCGTACTCGCCCGCGCGCTTGACCGTGCCGAAGTGGATCAGGAGAAGGGCGAGGAGAAGGAAGGCCGTCGCGGCTGTTGCGGGTGCTTTCAGCGCTTCCGTCAGGAGTATAAAGGTGCTGGAACAATCAAAACGCACCAACGAGCATCCAGGCGGCAGGACCGAAGTCGGCGTCCATCTCACTCCCGTCCGTCGAAAATCGCCGTCGAGCGATATCGAAGATGCCAAATACAAAGCCCAGGGACATGCAGGACGCAAGAAAGGCCTGTGTAGATCTCAAAGGTCAGCGGCTCAGTAACGGGGCGGAAAGAGCAGATGGCGCACCATGAGTGTTAGAAGCAGCGTAGGACTTGCAGCCTTTCCCCGCGATTGGATCGCAAAGACCAGGCCAAAGAAGGCCAGTGTGGACAGCCCGGTTGCTGTAGAACCATGAAATCAGCGAGGCGCAACATAACGTGAGAAGAGGCTGGTCGTACCAATGGGCACAAGGACGAGCGTCCTTGTCAAGACCGGCTCGCTTGTCACCTGAGGGTCCCAAGTCCAGCCGAGTTGGCGAGGGATGCAGTAGTCCGCGACGCCTGAGAGTGCGAGCTACTTGTTCATCAGCGAGTGCGGCTAGGCAAGGGGGAGCGAGAAGAGCGACGGACACCAGCCGAACACGCCTGAGAGTCGCCAAGCCGTCAGTACGGCAAGACGGACACGACGGAGGGGCAAAGCGCGCACCAAACCTCGCGTTTGCACCTCCCGGACGGTTTCTGCGGACGGGACAAGGCAGATGTGCCGTTGGCGAGGCTCGCCGGACGGGGTTCAACTAAAGGGCGGCGTACGTTTCGAGCCAAAACACTGCCCAAAGGAAACCCTGAGCCGTTGAAAACGTACACAGCCAGCTGCGGACCAAGCAAGGAAGGGAAATCAATACCAGTTCAAGGGAGGGAGGCGAGATGGATGAACGAACAGCAGAACCGTCGCGCTGAGGAGGAGAACGAGGGCGGGAAACGAAAGGGGTGAGCGCGCCATCGTGCGCGATGAGCAAGGAAGGAGAAAGAGGTAGCGCTTGAGAAAAGTTGGCAAGGGGAAATGTAGAAGGCCAGCAGGAAAGAAGGCATCGCGTCTGAACGGGTAGCAAGCGGGTTGGTTGAAGGAAGGGGCTCGTGCGGTGTTGGGGGCGCGACGCCAGCATGATACCGTCGTCAGGGAAGATGAAGGCGCGTCGGCCGCTCGGAGCATCACCCCTGTTGCTGCTCCTGCTCCCTGCATCGCATCCGTCACGACGATCTCGTGCGCGGTGATCAGCGAAGGACCACTACTACGTCGGTGTAGCAGTCAGCGGCTCACCAATCGACTGACCGTCGCCGCTTCGACACTACGCTACACTGACCGCAACGGACTAAATCCCACCCAACCAGTGGTCCCGCTCTCGCTCAGGCTGCAGAGGCTTCCACTATAGCTTCGTCGTGTAACTTTGCCGCGGCCTCTCTCGAGTTGCTGCAGATTTGCGGCGCGCTGTCTGCCGCGGGCGGACAACAAGTCTGCAGCAGGCGCGGTTCGCGCTTGGCACTACTGTAGCAGACCCTCTGCCCACAATCAGTGCGGGCCCTTCTCCTCTGACCTGCGGGGTCACCCACGGAGGAGACGCCGTCGGACGACCCGACCGCCCGCTCCCCCGCCCTGCCCGCCCGCGCGTCGGCTTCGGCCGACTCATCAGTTTAACGAAAATAGCAGCCGGGGGCTTGGTCGAGGTGTGCAAGCAAGGCATGAAAGGGCAGGACAACATCAACCGAGATCCTCGCCTCTGCCCTGACTTGATGCAGCGATCAAGGGCTGCGACGGGCGATGTAGGTTCGGCGCTACCTGCTCGTACCTCTCCCATCTCCGTACGTGTCCTGGTTGGCGAGGGACGGTGCGCGGCGGGGGCGCTCCTTCGACTGTGATCGGGTACCAAACAACCTTTGTTTTTCTTGTAATCAGAGAAGATAGCACGGAAAGTTGCTCGAGCGGAGGACGCTCTTTTCTTCCCGCCTCCCACCACCTCTCCCTCATCCTTTCCCTTCGTCCCTTCTCACTTTCCCTTCTTGCGCATAGCAGTCAGGGTCCTGAGGTGCGTCACTCCTTCGCCTGTCGATGCAGCCCTCTGGTGATACTCTGATCGCTAACTGATCTGCCTCCGCGCCTCGCATCGTGCCTTCCTCGTCCTTTCCGCCTCCGTTTCCTCCCATCCCCGCCCGTCACCAGAATGCGCACTTCCGTCCTCGCCGTTGCAGGGGCTTCGCTCGCTGCCACCGTCGTCCAGGCGGCTACCCACGAGTTTTGGTGGTACGTCCCCCCTCCTGACTCATTCTTCAGGCGCCTGCAGCCTAAGTCTAATCGAGATTTTATCTGACTTGCTGCTCGCCCCTCACTACAGGAACATCACCGAGGCGACCGCTAACCCGGACCGCATGTTCGAGCGTCGTGTCGTCGGTATCAACGGCACTTGGTGCGTCTGCCCTCACGTCGCGCCGGTCTCTTGAGGGCCACGTACTGACCATGGGTGCTCTTCACCCCTTGTGCAGGCCCCCTCCTCCGGTTGAAGTCACTCAGGGCGACAAGGTCCTCATCCATGCCACCAACGGCCTGACCGTGCCCTCGTCGCTGCACGCCCACGGCATGTTCTTCAACAACACCGCCTACATGGACGGTGCGTCTCCTTGCGCTTCTCACCCTGTCGAGTGCAGCGGCTGACCGTCGCTCCTCCGCGCGCAGGCCCGGTCGGCGTTACTCAGTGCGGCATCCCTCCGGGAGCGACCTTCGACTACGAGATTGACACCTCGCTGCAGTACGGTACCTACTGGATCCACGCTCACAACCTCGGTGCGTCCGCTCAGCTGAACCCACCTCGGTTCACTGATCGTCCGTCTCGCTGACCTCTCGGAACTGAATCTCTTTGACGTCTGCAGGCCAGTACACCGACGGTCTTCGCCTGCCCTTCGTCATCCACCCCAACACCGAAAACACCCGCACCGACATCACCTGGGACGAGGACTACACGATCATGGTCTCCGAGTGGTACCACAAGCAGCACGACGAGCTCATGGGCGAGTTCATGAGCATCTACAACCCAACCGGTGCCGAACCTGTTCCGCCATCGGCCATCATGTACATGATGCGCAACGGCCAGTACCAGACGTCCGCCTCGGACATTGCTCAGGGCATCGACGTCGGAGACAAGATGATCATCCCGTTCGAGGCCGGCAAGACCTACCGCCTCCGCTTCATCAACGCGGGCGCCTTCGCCATGTTCCAGCTCCAGCTCGAGGGCCACGAGTGGTCAGTATGCGTTCGTCTGTATCTTGTCGTTGAGCGGCGCCTGACTTTCTTGCCCGCCTCCACAGGGAGATTATCGAGACGGACGGTGTAGACACCCTCCCCTACAAGGTTGACCACTTCCCCATCGCCGTCGCCCAGCGCTACTCGGTTCTCGTTCACGCCAAGAACGAGACGACGTCGAACTTTGCCCTCCACGCCAACTTCGACCCCCAGATGTTCGACACTGTCCCCGATGACCTCCAGCTCAGTGCGTGTTCCTTGATGCCTTATTCTTTTTGACTACATACCCTGCCCTTGCGCCCCGACTGACCGCGTTCCCATCATCTCTCAGACTACACGGCCACCATCCAGTACTCGGCCGACGCTCCCCTCGCCGAGCAGACCGACATCGACTCGTACGACTTCTTCGACGACATGAAGATCGTCCCTCGCCTCAACTTCACCCAGGCTGAGGCCGACATCGATGTCCCCATGGTCTTTGCGTTTGACACCTACGACACCGGGACGAACCGCGCCTCGTTCAACACCATGTACGTCCTGCTCTTTTCTCATCCGCTTCCAAAGCTGACTTGGGCTTCGCCTGCTTTTGCAGCACCTACGACGCCCCGATCGTCCCGACTATCTTCACCGCCATGACCATGGGCGAGAACGCGTCCAATGTCGACGTTTACGGCGCCCAGACCAACGCTGTCGTCATCGACCACATGCAGATGGTCCAGATCACGATCAACAACACCGACTCGGGACAGCATCCGTTCCACCTCCACGGTCACATCTTCCAGGTGCGTGTCTCCGCGCCCGTCTCTGTTCCTATGTGCCATCCAGCTGACACATGAGAACCTCCTCTCTCTGTGCAGGTCGTTCACCGCTCGTTCGACGTTGAGTCCGACGACCCCGAAATCAACCCTCCCATGATCGAGGACCAGACCAAGGTCTTCTCGCGTGACGTCGTCATGGTCCCTCCTGGCGGCTCGACCACCATCCGCTTCCGTGCCGACAACCCTGGTGTCTGGTTCTTCCACTGCCACATGCGCGTCTCTTTTACTCGTCCGCCCATGTTAAGCTCGTTCGCTGATGTCCTCGTTCTTCCTAACAGTGACTGGCACCTGTCGTCCGGCCTCGCCGCCACCTTTATCGTTGCGCCCGACGTGATGCAGCAGAAGATGACGCTCCCGGGCTTCATGTCGGAGCAGTGCGCCGCCCTTGACATCCCCTCGAGCGGTAACGCCGTCGGTCTCTTCTCGACGACCGACCTCAAGGGCCAGCCTCTCGGCCCTTACCCCATCAAGGCTGGCTGGACCGCCCGCGCGAAGGGTGCCATGGCCGGCTGCGTCCTGTCCGCCCTCGTCGGCATTGCCTCGGTCATCTGGTGCGTCTTCCGATCCGCCTTGGCGATTGTCGAGCAAGGCACTGACCGTCGTGTATGCTCTACAGGTACTCGTGGGGTGCCCTCGACGACGAGGAGATCGAGGCTGAGGAGCGTAGGAAGCACGAGCAGAAGATGGCCGACAAGGCTGCCGGCCGCAAGCACGGCGTCCTCGGCCTTGCCCAGAAGATCGCTGGACGTCAGTAGACGAACGCCTGCCGCTCTTTCAAAAGTCGTACCTTCTGCGACCTTGACTCTTCCTCTATTTCCTTCCGTACCGCTCTTTTGGGCTCGCATTCCTTCATGAACACATACGCCTTTAAACGACCATCAATCAGATCCATGAATCTACCTTAAGCGCGCAAACTCTTTACGAGAGCCTGCACTGACAAGAGCCAGAAATCTCGAGTAGCGGCAAAGCCGACGGCTCACCAGGGACGTGCAGCGAGCGCGAGTCATGACGCTGCGCCGCTTTTGCGAACTCCTCCACTTGGCGCGGACGACGGACGACGCTCAGCCTCAGCTCGTCCGCCCTTTCCTCCATCCCACCCCTGCTCCGCTTTAGCAGCAACCCACATAGTCAACCGTACGCTCAGCAGCCTCGCCAGTCAGACTACGATGGCGCCTCTGCCCTTCCTCCCGCTCATCCCGTCGGTCGAGCAGGCGGCGGACCTTCTCCCTTCGCTCGCAGCCCTCGGCCCCATCCTCCTCCCGCTAGCCGCTCTTCCTGAGTCACTCCCTTCGTTGCCTGCTCGCTCGTCGTACTGGGTCCAGGCGTCGGCCTCTGACGACGCGGACAAGGTGACGGAGGCCCTGAACAACGGCGCTGGCAAGGCGTTGGTTGGTCAGGCCCTCGTCGCTGAGCTCGCCGGGATCGACGCCGCGCGCCTGCTGCTCGAGGTGACTGCCGAGGAGCTCGCCAACGTTGCGGAGGAGGTCAAAGAGAAGGTCGGCGGTGTCGTCGTCAAGGTCGGATCGCTCGACGTTCAGCTCGACCTCGTCAAGAGCATCAAGAGCTCGTTCCCTACCTCGCGCTACGCCGTCTTCCTCTCGTCGTCCGCCGCCTCGCCGCCGACATCGGCGCAGATCTCGAGCCTGTACCAGACATCGCTCGTCGTCGTCATCCCCGCCTCGCACCTTTCGGCCTCGTCGACGTCGGTAGAGGGCAAGATTTCGATCCCTGAGGCCTTCCTCGCCCCGCTCTCCACCGACCGCCCAGATGGCCTGTACCCGACCATCGTCTCGTCCTCGACTCACTCGTCGCGGCCGCTCGGTCTTGTCTACTCGTCCAAGGAGTCCATCTCGGAGTCCATTCTGACCCTCAAGGGGGTGTACCAGTCGCGCAAGCACGGCTTGTGGCGCAAGGGCGAGACGAGCGGCTCAACGCAGAAGGTCGTCCGGATCGAGAAGGACTGCGACTCGGACGCGGTCGTCGTCGAGGTCGAGCAGTCGGGCACGGGCTTCTGCCACCTCGGCACGACGACGTGCTTTGGCGCGGGCGAGCTCAAGGGCATTGCCAAGCTAGAAGACACGCTCGTCTCGCGCAAGGCGGACGCGCCTGAGGGCTCGTACACCGCCCGCCTGTTCGGCGACGAGAAGCTGCTCCGGGCGAAGATCATGGAGGAGGCCGAGGAATTGTGCGACGCGACCGAGAAGGACGACATTGCGTTCGAGGCCGCCGACTTGGTCTACTTTGCCATGGCGCGCTGCGTCAAGGCCGGCGTGCAGTGGCGCGACGTCGAGGCTGCACTCGACAAGAAGGCCGGCAAGGTCAAGCGCAGGAAGGGCGACGCCAAGTCCAAGTGGGAGAACAAGGTGGCCGAAGACCTACCGAAGAAGACGACAGACGCATCCCGCGAGCCCAAGCCCGAGCCGCCAAAGGCCGCTCCTGCGCCGGCAACGGAGCAGAAGGACCCGTCGACACCCATCAAGATGCGCACCGTCCCCGCGCTGTCGACGCTGTCCAAGGAGGAGACGGACGCGCTCATGATCCGTCCCGTCCTCGACTCGCACGCGATGATGGCCAAGGTCGCCCCGATCATCGATGCCGTCCGCGACGGCGGCGACAAGGCCCTCACTGCGCTCACGGCCAAATTCGACCGCCTTGAGCCGGAGGTCCTCGCCCAGGGCAATGTTCTTCTCCCGCCTTTTGCACCCGAGTCGATGCAGATTCCGGACGACCTCAAGCAAGCCATCGACCAGGCCTACGCCAACGTTCTCAAGTTCCACCAGGCCCAGGCCGAGACGGAGCCGCTAATTGTCGAGACAATGCCCGGTGTCGTTTGCTCGCGTTTCGCTCGCGCCATCACCCGTGTTGGTGTCTACGTTCCCGGCGGTACCGCCATCCTTCCCTCGTCGGCCATCATGCTCGGTGTCCCTGCCAAGGTCGCCGGCTGCTCGACCATTGTCCTCGCCACGCCGCCGCGTAAGGACGGCACGATCTCGCCCGAGGTCCTGTACGTCGCCTCGCTCGTCGGCGTCACCTGCGTCGTCAAGGCCGGTGGTGCGCAGGCTGTCGCTGCCATGGCCTACGGTACCGAATCGATCCCCAAGGTCGACAAGATTGTCGGCCCCGGCAACCAGTGGGTCACTGCGGCCAAGATGGTTGTCCAGAACGACGTCAAGGCGCTCGTCAGCATCGACATGCCCGCTGGCCCTAGTGAGGTTCTCGTGAGTGCTCTTGTGTTGCTTTTGCAGCCCGCGTCCTTGCTCACGATTGTGATCTGCGCCGCGCATCCAGGTCGTCGCGGACGCTACCTCGAACCCGACCTTCGTCGCCTCGGACCTTCTCTCGCAGGCCGAGCACGGCGTCGATTCGCAGGTCGTCCTCGTCGCCATCGACCTGACGCCCGAGCAGCTCACGGCCATTGAGGATGCCGTCGACGCCCAGGCGCGTGCTCTCCCCCGCTGCGACATTGCCCGCGTCGCGATCGAGCAGTCCATCATTGTCCAGGTCAAGACGCGCGAGGAGGCCATGGAGTTCAGCAACGAGTACGCTCCCGAGCACCTCATCATGCAGGTCGACAAGGCACACGAGCTCGTCCCGCTCGTCGTCAATGCCGGTTCTGTCTTTGTCGGTCACTGGTCGCCAGAGTCGTGCGGCGACTACGCCTCGGGTACCAACCACGTACGTCCTGCGTTCAGTTCATCTTCCTTCCTCACCATGGACTGATACCTGTCGCTTCCTCCCCATTAGACCCTGCCGACGTACGGCTTCGCCCGCCAGTACTCGGGCGTCAACACGCTCACGTTCCAGAAGCACATTACGTCGCAACAGCTGACGGAAGACGGCATCCGCTCGCTCGGCCCCATCGTCGTCCGCATGGCTGAGTGCGAGGGGCTCGAGGCTCACGCGTGCGTCTCCCTCTCGTGCCCCTTCTTCTTCCGACTGAGTCTGCGTGCTGACCTTGTGTCTCTCCTGCACCCGCAGCAACGCCGTCCGCGTTCGCCTCGCCGCTCTCAAGCAATAGATAAGCGCTCTGATTGAATGAGAAATTCCTGACATCAATGGTCATGACCGCATCCGTCCCGGCTGCCCGCTCTCTGCGAAACGAGTTCAGCGAGTTCTGATGCCATGCAGGGGGGCATGTGTTCGCTCGACTTGTCCGGAAGGGCGCGCGAGCCCAGCCCGAAGACGACGCGCGCGCGAACGACGACGACCCCAACCATCGCCTGAAGCTCCTCGCGAGAGACACCCCCTTCATGCCTGTCGACCCGCCTGCAGGAGTATCATCCGTCCAGCTCTCGGCTGCCGCCGTCGTCGTCGCCATGTCGCTCCTCTCGGTCCTTCGCGCCAAGTCGTACGTGTCCTCTCCGTCCCACCCTGTCCTTCCCGAGCTCTGCCCGCTGACCGCTGCCATCCTCCCCTTGTCCTTATCAGGCGCAAGGCCGGCTACTACATCAACTTCGGACTTTATGCTGGCGCTCTTCTCACCACCTCTGCTCTCGCCCTCGGTATCGCCGTCGCGTTGACGCTCATCGGACAGGTGCGTCTTGCAGCTTCTGTCGCCTGCTCTGGGGTAGCCGGGGAAGCCCATGCTTGCAGACCACAGCAGCAAGGACAGACGAGCTGCGTTGGCAATCGCTGCTCTGTACTACAGGTGGTGGCGCTGTCCTGCTTGAGCTGGCAGGTAGCCTGGAGCTGCCTTCTCTACCGGTTGGGCCTTGTGCTCACTGCTGACGCGTTTGCTCTCTTGCGCGGTCACTCCCAGGGCTGGAACACCAACTACTGGGTTGCCAGGACCTTCTACCACATCGCCTCGCCCCTGACCGGTCTTCGCCTGCGCCTGACGGGGGCACAGAATCTGCCTGCTGAGGGTCATCCCGGGATCCTCGTCGGCAACCACCAGTCGTTCATCGACATCCTTTACCTCGGTCGCATGTTCCCCAAGCGCGGTGCCATCATGGCAAAGAAGGAACTCAAGTGGATGCCGTTCCTCGGCTGGTGGAGTGCGTTGTCGGTGCTAGCGGACCAACCTGCGCCGAGGCTGACGATCATGCCTGCCGTATTCCGCAGTGAGCCTCTCGGGCACGGTCTGGATCAACCGCGGCAACACTGCGGCGGCGCTCAAGGCCATGTCGGTGACGGCCGAGGACATTCAGCGACAGAAGAAGTCACTCTTCATCTTCCCCGAGGGCACGCGCACGCTCAAGCCCGAGCTCACGCTCAAGCCGTTCAAGAAGGGCGCGTTCCACCTCGCCGTCCAGAGCGGCCTGCCCATCATCCCCGTCGTCTGCCAGAACTATGCCGGACTCTTCAGCCCGGGCAAGTTCAAGTCTGGCGAGCTTGAAGTGCGCGGTGAGTCTAGCCGAAGCTCTCTCAGCCATTCAAGACCCCTCGCTGACTTTGCCTGATGCGCCAGTCCTCGAGCCCATCCCTACCAAAGACCTCACCGCTGCCGATGTTACTGCGCTTGCCGAGCGCACGCGCGAGGTCATGCTCGCCGCGCTGATCGAGATGGGCGAGTCCGGCACGCCGGCGACCCGTCCGCCGCCGGCCGCAGGCACAGAGAACACGCCGCTGCTTGCCTCGCCTGCGTCGCCCAAGCCCGCGCCTGCCAACGGGGCCGCCTCTGCCAACGGGGTCGCCTCTGCGGCGGGAGAGGACTTGGCGCCGACGTTTGCGGAGGTTGCGGCTGCTGCTGCGCCTAAGAACGGCGCAAAGAGCGAGGGGGAGACGGATGACGAGGGCGTCGTGCACGTCTCGCGCTGAGGAATTCAGGGATCGTGACCGAGGAGTTCGGTTGCCCGAGCGTAACTCGCGCAACGCGCAAGTGTTTGAGCGCGACAGCGACGGCACCGGCGCGCATCGGCGTCGCTGAGAATAAAAGGACGGGGGAAGCAAGCACGGCGTGCGTTGCTCTAAATCCTACATCGGTCTAGACAGCTCTTACATGCCTCACACAACTCTCGCCCGTCCTTGATTGCGAGCGGTTTGATCTCCAAGACGAAAGCGGCCATCAAGATCACCTCTTGCGCTTGCCCCCTGCGCCAGAGTAAGCGCCGCTCGCGCTCATCTTGGCCAGCTCGTTCACGCCGGCGACCTGGTAGTCGCCCGCACCAACAATGCCGAGCACGCCGCCCTTCTTGGTCATGCGGCCCTGGCGCCTGACGGCCTCCTGCATGCGCTTCTCCGTCTCGCCTTTGCCCTCGTCGTCGTGCTGCTCCCACTTGGACCCCGCCGGTCGGACCGCCGCCTTCTTCTTGGCCGATGTCGTCGACGCCGCGATCGCAGTCGGCGCCTCGCGCAGGGCGAACGATTTGGCCAGGTGGCCGAGGTGCAGGTTCTTGATGTGGAAGAAGCGCTTCTCCTCGAGAGGGTGCGTCGAGTACGACCGCACGCACGACTGGAACGCCTTCTGAGCGAGCGAGGTGTTCTGCGAAGGGCCAGCGCAAGCGACGGAAGGTCAGAGACGACAGGGGTCGGTTTCGAGGAGACAACCGCGCACCTTAGTCGTGCTGTGGACCCAGCGCTCAAACGCACCCTGGACCTCGGTCGCACGCTCCTCCCACTTGCCGCCGCCGAAGCCACCCTTGAGGACGCCCTCCATGCCGACGCCGTTGATCTTGACGGCGCCCATCTTGCCCTCGACCCACGGCACCCAGTCCTTCTCGCTCTCTCCAACGAACGCCCAGGCCTCACCGCCCGCGCCAACTCGCGCTGTTCGACCGATGCGGTGGACGTACTCGGTCGACCCGCCCTCGGTCGGGAGGTCGTACTGGACGACGGCGCGGACGAGCGGCATGTCGAGACCTCGGGATGCGACGGACGTGCAGAACAGGATCGCCGACTCGGTCGCGTTCTTGTCGGCGAACGCCTTGAGCGACGCGAGACGCGTCTGGAGCGGGAGCGAGCCGTGCAGGCGGTGGAGTGTCGTCTTCGGCAGCAGGACCGACGTGAGCGATGTTGGCTCATCGAGGATCTTGTTGCGCGGTCGCTTCTTGTTCTTGCCCTTCTTGCCCTTGTCGGCCGCCCCCTTGGGCTTTTCGTCCTCGTCCTCGCTATCGTCCGCCTCGCTGCTCTCACCCTCGCCATCCTCGCCTTCCTCCTCCTCGTCTTCGGCGCCCTCCTCGCCCTCAGCAGTCTCCTTGGCGCCGCCCATACCGATCCCGCCGAGCATCTTCCAGTGGAAGTCGACCGAGTCGGTCGTCGACAGGAACACGATGACCTTCTTGGGCTTGGCGTCCGCCGCCGCCTTCTTCGGCTGCGCAACGAGCGACCGCAGGAGCGAGACGAGCGTGACGAGCCGGAGCTTGGGTGGCGTGATGATGTACGACTGGCGGAGCTGCGACGGCGGCGTGAACTTCTCCTCGGTCACGTCCTCCAGGTCGCCCTTGTCGTCCGCGTCCGCGGTGGCGCCCGCACCGGCAACAGCGGCCTCAGCCGAGTCCCCGTCCGTCTTGACGGGCGCCTTGGCCTTGCCGCGCCGCGCGAGCTCGTCGAGGGAGACGTCCTCGCCGCCGGTCGCTCGGAATAGTCTCGGGCGGCGGAGAGCCTGGCCCGCGAGCGCCTGCACGTCCTCCCTGACGGTAGCCGAACAGAGAACCGTCTTGCGTTCAATGTCCCAATCCCAGCCGCCGACCGTGCCCGCACGGCCGCCCTCCTGCAGCTCCTGGATCGCGTTCTTGCGCCGGCCGTCGAGCGACTTGAGGATGGCCGAGAGCGTCTCTGCGAAGCCGAGGTCCATGAGCCGGTCGGCCTCGTCGAGCACGAGCCACCGCAGCTTGGCGACGTCGAGCGACGTCGTGTTCTGCAGGTGGTCGAGCAACCGGCCCGGGGTCGAGACGAGGATCGGCAGGCCCTTCCTGATGCGCGCCTTCTCGTGCGTGCGCGTCGCGCCACCCGTCAGGAGGCCCGAGACGAGCCAGCGCGTGTAGCGCTCGCCCTCGGTCTCTCCGGGAGCGACGTAGTTGAGGTTGAGCGACAGCAGGCCCTCGAGCACGTCGTGGATCTGCTTGGCGAGCTCGCGCGTCGGGACGAGAATGATGGCGAGCGTACCAATCGAGCGGTCGATGTACGACTGGGTCGACAGCGGCAGGAGCGACTGCAGGATCGGTAGCAGGTACGTGAGCGTCTTTCCGGAGCCGGTCTGCGACTGGATGAAGACGTCGCGGCGGGCCTCGTCGAGCGCCGCCTTCTGCTCGGGCGTGTGCGCGTCCTTGGCCGACGGCAGCGGCAGGAGCATCGTCGGCAGCGCCGAACGCTGAATCGGCGTCGGGTGCGAGATAGAAAGCTTGTACGAGAGGTGGTGCGCGAGCAGGGGCGACAGGCCGAGCGACGAGAAGTCCGAGACGACGGTGCCTGACCCGCTCGGCGCGGCGGTCGGTGCGTTCGAAGGCGCGATGAGCGACGACTTGCTGCCGCTGGCGACCGCGCCTGAGTAAGCGTCGGGCAGGTCGCTGCCGATTGCGCTGTCGGCATGGTAGACCTTGTGGTCGTGCGTGAACAGACGCGACGTCTTCTGCTTCTTGGGCTGCGCAGGCTCTGCTGCTGCAGGCATGGGGCCCGACGACGGCTGAGCGGCAGCCTTGCCCTTGGAACGCGAGGCAGCAAGGTCCTCGTACGCGTCTTCGTCGAACTCCTCGTTGGCGAACTCGTTCGGGTCGAACCTGGGGCGCTTGGTCGGCTTCGAGCCAGACGTCACAGGAGCGGACGAGGTGGACGGCCGTTTGGACGGCGCAGGCGCAGAAGCAGCCGGCGGCGCAGAAGACGAGGAAGCAGCGGGGACAGGCTTGGGCTTTGCGATCGTCGGCTGCTTGACGGGCTTCTTTAGGTTCTTGTTGGCCTTGACCCTGTCGAGCCGAGGGCAGTTCCATGCAAGGGGGTTCAGCTGAAAGCTCGGGGAGCATTGGCAGCAGCGGCGTGAACGTACCTGTCGGTCCAACGGCCACCCTTGACTTTGGAGCCCGAGCTCTTGCTGGCCGACGGCTTGGCCGGAGCAAAGTTGATGAAGAGGTCGTCCATCCGCGGGGGTGCGCTCGGACGGTTGTAGGGCAGGGGTGAGCGGGTGAGAGAGCCGGGGGGAAGGGGCGGCGGCGGCTGTAGACTTCGGCCGACCGCGGTACAGATGGAGGCGTCGTGGACGAGAGCGGATCGAGCGTTGGCCTGGGCGAAGGGCGCAAGGGCAGTGAGGGCTGCGGCAATGGAGGATGGCGAGGATGGTCGACCGGCGCTGGGCGAAACGAAGTTTGAGCCCGAGGGCCGGCGGCGCGCAGCCGATTCAGCCTTGATTCGACGCTCCCTCCCCCCGCCGCCTCCCGTAAACGAGGGCGCATAAAGAACGGAGCTCTGCCATCCAGGTGCAACCGTGATCATGGATGGACACACTTGAGGAGGTGTCCCGGGTGGCCCATGTGCCTGGCCTGCACCTGAACGGCACTGATCCAAGGTCCCCCGGTCAACGGGCAATTCGAGCCCCCATCGCCATTTCGATCTGGGCTTCTCACTCCCCGCCGACGCCGACCATCGCAGCGACGTCGAGCTTCCGAACAGCCGTCGACGGCCCTTGTACAGTAGTCAGTAAGTAAGCCCGGCGCGAGAGCACAAGGCTCCTCGACCGCCTCGCCAGCTCCCGCTCACTCCTCGTGCTCCTCCTCCAGCAGGACGGATTCTCGTCTACAAACGCGCACCCGTCAGGCTCAACTCCGAGCAACCTCGCCGCTCTTCCCGTTCACTCCAAGGAGCTCCAGGTGTCTCCCATCGGCCGGTACGTCTCCTCCCCTCGCCGCTCGCCGAGGCCGCGCTGATGGTCATCCTTGCCTCAGCCGCCTTCCCGCCTCTGAATCCAGAGCTTTTCAACAAGCAAGATGATGACCTTCCTGCATGCCGGTGCGCTCACGATTCGTCCCTCGAACGCGTTTCGACCGCTGACGCCTCTCTGGATGCCTGCAGTGTCCTACGGAGCTGCCATCGTCGGCTTTGTCTTTGTCACCCTGTCACTCGGTAAGTCTAGAGCGAGGTCGGCGGAGCATGACGCGCAGAGCTGATCCTCCTCAAACGCGGTCTTGTTCGGCTCGGCTCGATAGCGAGCGGCCTGCTCTATATCGCGGAGGTCATCGAGGAGCACACCAAGCTCGCCAAGAAAGTCGGCCGGCGATCCATCTACGTGCGTCGTCCTCGCCATCGCACTCGGATAAGTGCAGCTTTGAGGCTAACGCATGACGCGTCGCGGGTGGCAGGCGATCATTCTTTTGCACGTGGCCTTCTACGTCCTCGACAAGTTCCCGCTGTGGAAGATCCTATTCAGCATTGGCTGCCATCTTGTATACCTCGTGCGTCATTCTTCTTGTACTGGACGCTTGCGTGCTGTGACTAACAGTGCGTCGAGCATTTCCGCAGCGCAACTTTTCCGGCGCGTGGCCCGCCATCAACCTGACGTCGCCGACCTTTGTCGCGTCCTGCGTGCTCGTCCTCGTCGACCACTTTGTCTGGTTCCGCCACTTCTCGGCACTCGCGGCGACGGCGCGCATGCCGCTCCGCCCGGGAGGGCCGTACTCGCGCCCGACGCACGCGAGCTACAATAACCCCAAGGCTTACCACCAAGGGGTTGCGTTCATGGACGTTGCCAGCTTCTTCGGTGCTTCCTGTCTGCGCATCCGCTGTCTGCACCTCCGCTGACCTTCTGCCGATCTTACAGCCATCTGCGTGTGGTTCATCCCGCTCTACCTTTTCCTCTCCCTCTCAGCCAACGACAACGCCCTGCCCTCGTTCGGCTCCAACGTCGCTCCGCCTGCCAACGCTTCGCACAAAAATCAGCCCCTCATCTACACACTTTTCCACTCGATTGCGTCCCTCCTGCCGCGGTCGATCCTCCCCCGCAGGCTGCGCAACACTTTCCGCGCGACCGGGACGGACAAGGATGGACTGATCGCGCCGTCGAGCTCGGCACCGCCTTCGCCTGCCGGTGGGTCAGTTTACGGCGGGTACGAGCCGTGGGGCGCCAGCGGAGGGGGGACGACCACGCCAGGCGTCTACACCCCCGGCGCGTCTGCGCTCGGCTCGCCTGCGGCCGGCTTCCGCTCTGCGCTCCCTCCGACGTCCTCCACGGGCACGCTGCACACCCCTCCCCCGCCGATGCACCGCGAGTCGTCCTTCGCCTCCGCCAGCAACGTTGACGGCGGGAGCCCACGCGCGCCGAGCTTCAGCCTCGGGGTCGCGGGCGGCGCGCCGCCGCCGATGAAGCGCAAGCCGAGTGCGCTTGGGCTGTCATCGACGGTGCCGGGCGGGAAAGGGGGGAAGGACGATTGAATGAAACCCCTTCAATTTGAACAACATGACCCTCGTTCGATGAGGAAAGTGCTTTGTGCGGGAGTTGTTTGGCGTGGCCTGACGTCGTGCTCATCCCGAGACACGCGACGAGATGGTTCGGCAGGCCAGCAGCAGCAGCTGCTCGCTCTGCATCGCAACGACAGCGACAACGAGCAATCCTGCTCTCCTATCCTCGACCTCCAGCTCCTTCGACCGACCGGCGTAGCGGCTGTCCGACATGGCAGCTCTCGGCGCACTCGCCGTCCCGCACGCAACTTCGACGGCACCGCCGAGCGGCAGCAGTAGCAACAATCCGCGGCCGTCATTCACGTTGCTTCCCCTGGGGACCGGCGGAGGACCGCTCGAGACCGACCTCTCAGCCTACCTCGTCAAGCCTGCCAGCACGCCATGGTCCAACGGCTGCATCTCGCTCGAGGCCGGCTCTGGCATCGGTGCTCTCGTCGAGCTGTTCGGCAAGGCTAGGGGTGCCGAGCTCTGGCGCCAATTCGCGTTCGAGGACGAGGGATCAGACCTCGCGCTGGCTAAGGGAGAGGTCTGGATGGCAGGCAGGGTCATGGAGACGGTGCGGGCGTACCTGGTCACGCATGCGTGTGTCCATCCGCTGCTCTCGAGGCTGGCGAGGGAGGCCAGGCAGTCGGCTCCGCTCAGGCCATGACTGTGTTGGCCTGCCCTCGTTTGCACTGTGTTGGCCTGCCCTCCTTTGCACTGCTCTGACCTCTTTTTGCTGTCTTGCTACAGCCATCTCGACCACGTCCTGTCGTTGATCCTCGGCTCCGGCGGCCTGCCTCCTCCATGTCCACCTGTGCCGCCTCCGCAGCTGCCGACCCCGTCACCTGGCCCTGATCGCAGCGGTCGGCGAGCCTCCCTCATCTCCAACAGCAGCCTCGACATCCCGTGGAGCAACACGCGAGCGGTATACGGCTCGCTCGAGACGCTCGTCAACCTTCAGACCGCGTTCGAGGAGCGCATCTGGCCTGACATCGGCGGGTTCGAGCACGGCGCGCACAGCACGAAGGTCGTCCGCTTCCTCGAGATCGCACCTACGACATCGGAAGCGGAGGCCTCGTCAGCAACACCAGGGTCGACGGAGACCGGCGCATCCATCGGCTGCTCGCTTCGATCTCGATCGTCACCCTCCGCTTCCCCTCTTCTCCTCCCGCCCGCGCTCCCTTCTCTTCAAACGGAGACGTCATCGCCGTCAACCTCCTTCCTCCCACCGCACTTTCATCAGCAGGTATACACCCCTCTGCCGACATCGCCACCGCTTTCCGTCCTCGCGTTTCCCATTTCGCACGGCACCTGCTCGTCCGCCTTGCGAAGAGGGTCGCGAGTCGCCGGCTGCTGCGGAGCGCAGCTCGAACCCGAGCGGGGTGTCACGAGCTCGAAACGGAGGCGCGAGGATGGGAACGGCAAAAGCAGAGCTCATGGGGTTGCTTCGGACGACGAGGTGGAGGACGAAGCGACGGGTGACGCAGAACCTTTGACAACGTACGAGGCCAGTGCGTTCTTCGTCCGCCTCGACGAGCGCGATCCCTCGGTTCCTGGCGGAAGACGGCGGAAAGAGTTCTGCTTCTTCGGAGGTGCGCGCTGTCCCTTCTCAACAAAGTCCGCAGCAGAACTGACATCGTGCCTTTTCTCGCAGACGTCGAGCCGGACTCGATATCGCTCGATCCGCGCAATCGGCGGGTCTGGGAGGAGGTGGCGTACCGCTTCCAAGCCGGCATGCTCACCTCCGTCTTCGTGCGTCCCCCTTTGCTCGACTATGCGGATCTGCAGCTGCTGACCTCAGTGCGCCGGATGATAGCTCGAGTGCTCGTATGACGACTCGCGGCCAGACTCCCTGCTCTACGGTCACCTCTGTCCTCGGCATATCCTCGCCGAGCTCGCCGTCCTCCACTCTCTCGTCGCTGCCTTTGCACCTTCGACAAAGCCACCCGCTTCGCTCCTCAAGGGTCTGAAGGTTCACATCATCCATGTGAAGGAGACGCTCGAGTCGCTCGCCGAGGACGCAGGCGGCATCCGCGGGCGTGTGCTGCGGCAGCTCGAGGAAGGGAAGCAGGACTTCCAGGGCGGCATCCTGCGTGAGGTCGAGTTTGTCATCGTCAAGAAGGGCGAGGTGCTGTGTGAGTCTGCCGCCAATGTCCTTACATCGAGTGAAACGCTGACCCAGTCCCCGAGCAGACTTCTGATCCTCGCTGTTAGGCACGAGCGGAGTCCTTTCGCCTTCCTACCCCACTCTTTGCATGTCGGTTCCACGTCGTTCTCGTCGATGTCCAAACTATCGTCCTCTCTTGTACCGCTTCCTCTTTCTTCCAACGCGCACACGCTGTCTGTAGCTCATCAATGCTCTCGTACTCAAAACTCAGGCCCGTTGTGACAAAGCACATGATAACGTTGGCAAATCTGGACCGCGGCGGAGCTAGACCCAGGCCGACTGGAAGGGGTTGTTCGTGCCCAGCCTGCTGCGCCCGCCTGCATCTACCCGTGTACTCGACCCCGGCGAAGGTGACGGCGCAAAGGTGATGTCGTGCGCGCTGAGACCGCCCTCGCTGCGAGCGTCGGCCAGCCAGTAGTGCCCGCGGATGACCGGGGGCGAACTGAGGGATGCGGGCGAGTCGAGTTGCACCAGCGCGGGCGACACGGCCGTTCCCTCGTGGTCCGAGTGACAGTCCTGCGCATCGACGTCGGACGCATCGTCCTCAAAGAAGCGCGAGGTCGAGGTCGTCGAGTTGGAGAGCTGCGAGTGGTCCGACCGCGTCCGATCGAGAGGGAGGGCAGGGACTCGCTCGCGCACTTGGAGGTACTCCTGCTGGAAGTCCGGGAAGGGCTCGTCCTCGAGGTCGAACGAGCGCCTGCTCCGGGACGCCGACACCGCGTTAGAGGGTGCGATAGACGTCTGCGAGCGAAAGTGCGACGGGCGTGGACAAGCGGCGAGAGGCGGAGAGGAGAGCGTAGGGACGGAAAGTAGTGAGTCGCGGGAGAAGGGGTCTCGGCGCGAAGTAGGGGAGCGCGTGACCGAGTCGTACGCCGGCGAGGGAGGCAGCTCCGAGTCGATTGTGTACCGGCTAAGCGGCCGCGTCCGCCGTTTGTCGTAATCGTACCGGTCGCCGTCGTCCGAATCGTCGCTGTCCAGGCCGAGGGTGTGCGACTGGAAGTTGTCCGTCGCGGACGGCGTGTAAGGAGGAGGGTGCTGGCGCTGGTGATAGCGACGGCAGTTGGACCGGAAGCTGCTGCGGTAGTCGACATCCTCGTCCGAGTCGAAGTCGAGCTCGTTGCTCTCGAGCTTCGACCCGCGACGCGAGAGCTCGAGCGGCCTGAGGCTCTTTTGGAGCTCGCGCACGCGCTTGACCTCGGACCGCTCCCTCCACCGCCGTTCGAGATCCTCCTTCGTCCGCGCCATGAGGCCCAGCATGTCGTCGACTCCAGTCGTCCCGAAAGCAGCGCGCTGCGTTTTGGCGACCTGGATATCGTCCATGCCGTTGGCGAATCGCTGCGAGGCCTCGCGCGTCCGCCTGCGCTCGTGGCGGACAAAGAGGATGGCGCCAAGGATGACGAGGAGGATGAGCAGCGGGATGAGGATCGTGAGAATGTGGATCGTCGTCTTCTTGGTCTTGGACGCGAAGCCGTAGTTGGCGACAAGGGTGTCAAGGCAAACCGAGAGGAAGGGGACCAGCGAGCTTGTACAGTTGGCCAACACGCAAGCGCCGGACAGCGTGATGTGATCCGACGCGGCGCAGGAAAGGCACTGGGAGGCCGACGGGCCCGTGCAGCTCGAGCAGGTCGAGTCGCACGACTTGCAACTAGATGAGGCGGAGTCGAAGTACTGGCCCTTGGCACACACCGGAAGACAGCGGCCCTGGTAGAGGACCGGCCGGTTAGACGGGCAGCTGAGGCACTGGTTGAAGCCCTGCGGATAAGGTTCAAAAACCAGTCAGCACGAGCCAGGGTCATCGCAGCGACGTTAGGGGCGCACCGAACCGCTGCACGTCGCACAGTCGCCGTGGCAGGTCGTGCAAGTGCCGTTGCCTGCGAACGAGCCCGCGCCGCATGAGCTTATGCACGAACCCTCGAAGGCGAACTGGCCGGATGAGCACTGGGTGCAGTAGGCCGAGTAGCCCGAGCACTTTTGGCAGCCATTGCGGCAGACTGCAACGTACGAATCAGCAGAAGGTGCAGTATGAGGCCAAGAGCGGGACGCACCATGGCAGACAGCCGAGTTGCCATCGTGGTACTCGCCGTCTGGGCAGGTCTTGACGCACTGGCCGGTAGTTGACAGCAGGTAGCCAGGAATGCACGCGGTGGCCTGGACGCTGCTGCGCGTCGAGCTGCTGGAGAAGTTCTTGACGGTGCACGCGGTCGACTGGGCGGGGCAGGCTGGAGAGCGGTCTTGGGTCAAGGACGCCCAGATGAGGTGACGACGGGGAAGTGGACGCACTGTCACAAGCGCCGAGGTCACGATTCCACCAGAAGCCCTGCGTCTTGCCGAAGCCGGCGGCCGCTTGGTCGCAGGTACCCTTTGTCGAATCGACGTCGACGCAAGACCCACTTAAGAGGCCTTTGCCGGGGGCACAGGAGAGGCACTCGGTCGACGAGGGTCCGGAACATCTGCCACCGCAGGCCGGAGAGCATCTGCGCGCGGAACGAGGTTAGCTGAGCATCGAGAAATGGAAGAGGCAAGGCAAACGTACGGCGAGCACGATGACGACTCCGATTCCCAGTAGTTGGCGCCCGAACAAAAGCTCCCCTTCCCGCTTGGTCCATTGCTCGCGACGCACGCCCCAAGTTCCACCTCATACCCCTCGACGCAGGCCGTCGCCGTCCCCGGGCTCGAGCAGGCGTTCGCGTAGGGCCCGCACGAGACGCACTCGCCGTTTGCGGAGGTGAAACCGGGCGCGCAGATAGAGCACTGGAGGTGCGAGGTCGAGAGAGCGTAGGAAGGGCGGTTTGCGGTGATGTTGGGGGACGCCCAGCCCGAAGAGCAGGTGCACGTTGAAGACGACTCGGCGCACTGGCCATTCAGACAGTTACAAGCTGTGATGCATGTCAACAGAGGTCAGGATGGAAGACAAGGACCTTGCAACGGATGATTGCGCACTTGTCGTTGAGTTGCGGAGGACGGTCGCGGCGCACTGCCCCGTGCCGGTAAGGCCGTCGTCGCACTTGCCGGTGTCACAGTGACTGGCGCAATCTGCAGCGTACACGAGCAAGGGTCAGCAATGCGGCAACTGTGAAGGATCGTGTATGTGACAAGTTCACCAAGGCAGCTCGGACCCCAGTGCCCCTCTGCGCACTCCTCACAAGCTGCGCCCGTGAAGCCGACCGCGCACACACAGGTCCCGATGCTGCCCGAAACGTCGGCAGCAACGCAGGAGCCCCCCGCGGTGCAAGCCGTGCTGCATGAGGCTGATGAAGCGGTGGGTTAGATCGGGGCGATTACTGCTAACGAGGACGACGAGGACGAACTGCTCTGCGCGTCGACCACCGTCAAAGCCTTCGACTTGCCGATACCCAGCGACGAGTCGCCGACGTCTGCCATGCTGGACCAGACGACCTTCTCCTCGTTGCCCACCTTGACCTTCAGCCAGCTGGCCGGGCTGAGGACTAAGCTGCCAACCTTGACAGAGTCATTCGTCACCGGGCCGCCCTGCTCAACCGCCTGCCCCTTGCCTGCAAAGTACGACTGGGTATACAGCGTCGCACCCTTTACACTCGGCAGGAGGTAGAACGGGTTCGCCGCGTCCGAGCGCGTGTAGTTGTCGAGTGGCGTGAGGCCGGAGAGCGGGTTGAAGGAGGAGGTGTTTGCCTGGAGGGCGGAGGGTAGGGGCTGCGAGTAGGTGCCTGGGAGAAGTAGGTAGGCTCCGTTCGAGGAGGTGCCCCCAAGCTGGGGGAGGGAGGAGAGAGTCGCAGTGGTGTTGAGGCAGGAGGTCGGGGAGCAGACGGTCGTCGCCAGAGAGGGTTGAGCTGCAGATGAGGCGTAGACTTAGTCAGCCGCGAGCTTTACATCAGGTGAGAATGACGTACCAGAGAGGGAGACAACAGTTGCGAAGCAAAGCGAGAAGACTTCTAGCGAGAGCATGCTGCTGGAAGGCGAAGGAGGTGATGTAAGCTGCAAGGAGGTGATGGTCAGCCTGAACTCGCCCTCCTCGCCGGACGCGTCCATAAGTCCCGGCTGCAAGCCCAAACGAGAGACACGGAGACAGCTCAACCGACAAAGGGAGGGAAGGGGCATTAATGGCCCTTTGAGGCGGCGAAGGTGACCATTGCCGCACCCTTTGTTCTCTTAGGGAAGAAAGGGGCTCGTGCCGCACCCCCTTCTATACCATCAGTGTGCACATCAAGCGACCGCTCAGGACAGATTAGCAGCGGGTGCACCAGTAAGCCCATCCACGACATGAATTGTCGCCTGCCGGCGAACAGCCGCTCCCGACTCAAGAGGAGCAGTCAGGCCTGTGCGTCGGCGCTGCCGCGCAACCCGACGACCTCCTTCACGGTCCCTTCCACCCAGGCCATCAGGTGGCCTGCCACCCTGTCACTCCCCCCGATACCCCATCCAGCGTGGAATGCTCTTTGCTGGTTAGAAGCCAGCCTGACCGGCTCGAACGAGCACGCGCCCCTCTTCCGGCTTCTGCAGGCCCAATCCGCTCTCCTCCCTCGTCCGACCCTGCCCTCCCCAAGTCCTGAACATCTCGAGCCGCACGCGCTCCTCGACGGATGAGACATGCGTCGCGTTCGACCGGCCGGCGGACGAGAGGGACGAGGTCGAGTAGGAGCGCCCGCGCGAGGGGCCGGGATGGACGTGAGCCTGCGCAGGAGGGACGGGAGGAGGGTGTTTGTCGTGGTCGCGCGAGGGCGCCTTCCTGCTGAATCCAAGATAGAAGCAAGCGTGTCAGTCTAAGGATGAATGGGTAGAGTGGACGGACGGCGTACGAGGTCATCGAGGACGTTAGAAGCAACGGCGAGGGAGGCTCGCGACGGCCCGCCTTCATCTTAGTTGAGCGATGCTGCAACCCGTAGACCGTGTTACCGACAGGTGGCCGACCTGGCGACCTGGCGATACCCTGTACTGAAGCAGGTCGCACAGCCTCAGTCAGCTTCACGACGGCGAGCGGGACTTGTCGAGCTGCAGGAGCCTCAACGTAGCTGCAGGAGAGCGACGGGCTAGAAGGACGCACCTCGTCTGAAAGCGCGTCAGCGGCTAGTCTAGCACAACTGAGGCTGGAGGATGCAGGCGCCGACGGCGATTGAGCTGCTGGTTGTCAGCATGATCACCCTTCCTGGCTTTACCTTCTCAGGCACGGTCGGCGAAAGGGGTAAGCAGATCGACGCGCCGCGCAGGGTGTCCCGTCGCACTCCGCCCGACGTCCAGCATCAACTCACCCACCTACCTACCTGCCTTGCCACCGCCATCCCGTCCGCGTCCCAAAGATCGCAGCTTCCTCGCGTGTGGTCACCTTTGCAGCAAAAACGGTGCCTCAGGGCGTTCTCCTGCCCATACAGGGTGCCTCGTCACAGGAGCCGTCGCACTGACGCGTCGAGCTGGCCTCCCCGACAACGCTTCACGCGTCCGACCTGTACTTTGAGCAGCGTCAAGCAAGATGAGGGTGCTACCCAATCTTGTCTGGCACGTCATGTGCGTTTCACATACTTCTTTGGGCGAGCTCTAGCTTGTTGAGCTTCCTGGTTGACGATCCGACCTGCAGCGGCGCGCTCAACGTCTACTCGTCCTTCAAGGTTCTCAAGCAGCCTCACCGCGCACGCAAGGGCGTCCCTGCACGCGGAGTGCGCGAGCGGCGCCGTGACGTCGAGCTGCAGCTCGTCCTGTACATCGTCTGGGTGTGTCGCGACCATCCCTTGCGTTCACGGCTGCGCAGGCGGACTAATTGCTCAACGCCCACGGCGTCGTCTGGGTTGACAGACGGTCTTCCAGCAGATCGAAGCCTTCACGGACCACACGATCTACTATATCATGCCGCTCTACGACGAGATCAAGCTCGGTCTACTCCTTTGGGTGCTCGCCTCTCGGACAGGGGTACGTCCCCGTGCCTTCTCCTGCCCCCCGTTGCGCAGCGGACCTGACTCAAAACTCGTGCGGCACGGCGCCAGGGCGCGGACTTCGTGTACCGGCACCTGCTCCGCCCCTTCTTCAAGTTGTACGACCGGCCCGTCGGGCTCGTCTTCTCGCTCATTTACCTTCTCGCCGAAGTCGGGCTCTCGCTCTCCGTCCGACCGGCGCTGCGCGCGTGCTCGCGCCTTCTCGGACGATGGCGCAGGAAGCCGGCGGAGGGGTCGACGGCTGCGCTGCTCCAAAAGAGTGAGGCGGACGTCAAGGACGAAACAGCGCGCGCGAGGCAGGCGGTGAAGGAGGCGCGCGAGATTTACGAGGAGATCGAGACGCTGCAGCGAGCACCGAGGCCGCTATCCCGCACCAACAGCCGCGGCGAAGAGGCGCACAGTGAGGAGAAGGCTGGGTCGTCGGCTCGCACGAAGCAGAACGCACGACCGGCGAGCGGGACGACTGCCGGGAAGAGTGCAGCAGGCACGACAAGGCGCGCCACATCGGCTCAACCTGCCGTAGGCCTCAGACGTCCTGCATCGAACACAACGCTTCGCCTTCCGGCGGTCGCTCCTACAAGATCTTCAAGCGCCAAGCCTCATCCACCCCCAGCAGCGTCCAAGGCGCCGGAAGACAACCGACCCCGCCCCGCCGGCAAGGCGTTCAAAGTCGCTGAGCCGCGCAAGCCATCCGCGCCTTCAAAGGCCCACCCCGTTACTCGAGAATTCAGTCCGCCACCGCCTGCGCCATCAACGGACGACTTCTTGTTGCGCGAGCCGGCGCAGTCCTCCACCGTCGGACCTGCGGCCAACACCGGTCCCACACCGGCCTCATCGCCTCAAGTCCTCCCACCAATCTCTTCGCAGGCTGCGCCATCCCTCTACCCACCCCTTCCAACTCAACTCATTGAACTCAGCGTCCCTTCGCCCTTATCGATTGGGGCGACCTCGACGCCCGCGGTGACGGCCGCGCTTCCTGCCCTGCACTCAGCACATCGACCAGAACCGGAGACGACGCTCTTCGACTCCCCAGCTCGAGCAGCCTTTGAGGCCCACCGAGCCCCAGTGGTCCTCCCTCCACCGCCGCTGACGCCCGCGCCGCCAGGGTCGTTCCTGCGTCCTCGCACATTGCCATTGAGTGCAGCCCGGCCAGCCGTTGCCGAGCCGTCTACGGAGCCTCCTTCGGCAATCAGCACGCTCTCTTCAGCACCTACACAGGCACCTGCAGAGTCTTCGGCATCGTTGACGCGTCGCTCGCCGGCCACAACACCTGCCCCGCCAGCCTGCGCGCCGCCCACCCCGCGGCGGACCCGCCAGCCCGCCCCGCAGAGCACGCGCAAAACCCCTGCCCGCGCCGCCAAGACGCACCCGCACCCACCGGCGCCGCGGCATCTTGCCAGCCCTGGGTCGCCCGTGGTTGGCAGCGGAGGTGGCGGGGGGAGTGCAAAGCGGCGGAAGGTGAGCGAGCGGTGGGAGTACGTCCCGGTGCTCGACGAGGAGGTGAAGACGGATCCGCTCGAGCTGGTCAAGGGACGGAGGAAAAAGGGGAGGACGCCGGCGAAGGGGAAGGGCAAGGCCAAGGCCAGGGAGGACCAGGACAAGGGCTCGCCATCCGCCTCCAAGACGGCATCGGTGGGGGTCAGGGACGCGGAATCCTCAGACGCCGAGGGCCCAGTCCTTCCAAATCCTCGACCCGCCGCTCGGAAAGCTGCGCCGGAAGTCTTCAAACCTTTAGCCACAGCGCGGTCCACGCGGACGACCAAGGCCCCATCTGCCCCTCCGCCATCTTCCCTTACCGCCCCCAGAGCGCGCTCGGCCCGCGTTTCGCCCGCGGCATCAGCGCCCGTCACGGCTCGTACAACGACGCTCCGAGGAACTCGCAGTGCGACGGAGGTTGGCCCGACGCGCGGCGCAGCGAGCACGAGAGGGAGGGTAAGCGCACTCGCTGGTGGTCCTGTCAGAGTGAAGCGTGGGGCAAGCCGCGCGGATAGGGAGGGCAAAGAGGAGAGGGAATAATCTATGCCCTAGCCAAGCACCATGCCGAACCTCGCTCGTCGTCCATCTGCCGAATGTCGCATGGCAGCAGCGCATGTAAAGTGGCCGGGTTGGGCGACCCGCGGAAGGAGGAGACGCGCCGTCCGCGCGCCTGCTTTCAGCCCGCAGCGCCAACCGGACGAGACGACGACAGCAGCGACTTTCCTCCCGTTAGATAAGCTAGGTCAGTCCGTAGCACCTCTGTAGGCTAGGTCGACCATCGTCTGACGGGCCTTTGCCTTTGTAATACTCATCTCAGACCGTACACTCGGACGGACCCTTCCCTCCCCCCTCCCCTCCCCTCCAGCCCCGGGCGCATCAACACCGGTTCATTCTCGCGTTCCTTCCCCTCGTTCCGCCCATCACCTCGCGACCTCAGTCGTTTCACGAGAAGCAGCGCCAATGCCGTCCAGAGTACGTCGCCAGAGCTCGATAGGATCTCGGAGGCGAGAGGGGCTTGCGGTCGGACGAGGTGGGCTGAGGAGGGGGCTCGAGGGCGGCAGCCGACCCACTGGTTGGGTCACCTGCCTCAGACGAGGGAGCATCCTGCTGCTCAGCTGCTCAGACCTACGATAGAACACCCGGCCGTTGGGGGTAACAGCAGGAGGGAAGTGTCCCGAGAGGGTCGAGCGGTGTTGACCTCGTTGCTCGGTCGACCTCCCTTCTCGTCGTCATGGACTGACGCTATCCCTCCCCGCGCCCCACCGCAGGACCAGCACGCTCAGCAAAATCCTGAGGAGCTCTACGTGCGGCAAAACATCATCGGTAAGTCGCTGAGGCTCGGATCTGGCTCGGAGGCGGCTTGAGGCTGATATTTTGACCGCTGCGCATCCCTTCGGTCCATCAGGCAAGGGCTCATTCGGCCAAGTCTACAAGGCGTGCGTTGACTGGCCTTCCCCTACAATGTTGAGAGAACTGACGTCTCCGTTCCGAATTCAGCATTGAGAAGCGGACGGGCAACCTCGTTGCGATTAAGGTCATCGACCTCGAGAACGCCGAGGACGAGATCGACGACATCCAGCAGGAGATCCAGATCCTGTCGCAACTCGACAGTGCATGGGTGACCAAGTACGTCCTCCTCTTGTTACTCGCTGTGCAGGCACTTGTTGACAAGTTGAACGCAGGTATCACGGGTCCTTCCTTCGCGGCGTGCACCTGTGGATCATCATGGAGTTCTGCTCGGGCGGATCGTGCTCTGACCTGGTCAGTTCTCCATACCGTGCTTTCGTCGCTATACTGATCACGCCGATACTGAAACATTCTTTCACGCCGCAGCTCAAGTCGGGCGTCTTCCGGGAGGAGTACATCGCGATTGTCGCGCGCGAGCTGCTGAAGGGGCTCGAGTACCTGCACTCTGAGGGCAAGCTGCACCGCGACATTAAGGGTCCGTCTTATTGTCTTTTCAAGGCTTGACGGGCGCTCACTCGTTGTTCCTCGGCTGCAGCCGCCAACATTCTGCTGAGCTCGTCCGGCGATGGTGCGTGTCTTTCACCAGTTGCTGCGCGTCGACGGTTGTTGAACCTCACACGCGCCCTCCGCAGTCAAGCTCGCGGACTTCGGAGTGTCAGGACAGCTCACTGCAACCATGACGAAGAAGGTGCGTACACAGTGCTATATAGCTGATCTGCCTGCTGACTGCTCATCTGACGCCCACCCGCAGAACACCTTCGTCGGCACGCCGTACTGGATGTCGCCCGAGGTCATTAAGCAGTCTGGGTACGACTTCAAGGCCGACATTTGGTCGCTCGGCATCACGTGCATCGAGCTCGCAAAGGGCGAACCGCCGTACGCTGAGCTGCACCCAATGAAGGTACGTCTCCCTCACTGATTGCCGGAGGAAAGCGATCGCGCTGACTTTTTCGCTCATGCGTACAGGTGCTGTTCCTGATCCCGAAGAACGAGCCGCCGCAGCTCGGCCCGCAGTTTTCCAAGACGTTCCAGGACTTTGTCGCTTTGTGCCTGCAGCGCGATCCGCTGAAGGTCCGTCCCCTGCTGCTGCGTCATCCCGCGCGGACGCTGAAGCTGCGACCTTCGTCGATTGCAGCGGCCGTCGGCCAAGGAGTTGCTGAAGCATCGGTTCATCAGAACGGCGCGCAAGGCGAGCTTCTTGACCGAGGTCATCGAGCGGCATCAGCAGTGGAAGGCCACTGGCGGGCCGCGCGCAGCGGAGGAGGCGGCGGAGGCTGCAGCTACTTACAACGCGTGCGTCTACAACTCTCATCGGCCGTTCCGCAGCCTGGCTAATATGACTGAGGATCTGCAGGGCGACGATGGGCGAGGTGGGCGACATGTGGGACTTTGGCACAATCCGACGCGACCTCCCCCCGACGGGGCGCGAGAGCGACCTCTCCCCGGCAGGGCGCGGGACTGTGTCGCGTTCCTTGCAGCCCCCGCTTCCTCCCGTGCCCGCGAATCGCACCCCGCAGCCCCCATCACACAGCGCGCCTAGCCAGGCGCACACGTACCAACACCAGCAGTACGCCTCCGCGCCGTTCCAGCCCGCGGCGGATAGGTACGGCTCGGTGCGGTCGCGCGCGTCGGGCTCGCTCCGCGCGAGAGGCACGCAAGCGCACGCCGGAAGCGGGTTCTCGGACGCGTCGACGCTCAAGAACGGCGGCGGGGGGAGCACGATTGGCCGCTCGCGGCAGGCGTACGACACAGTGCGGTACACGCCTGAGCAAATGCGCGGGTTGAGCGAGGTGGAGGACGATGACGAGGGCGGACTGGCGTACGACCTGAGCGACGAGGACGATCGCCGACGGTCGAACGGCACGCAGCAGATGCTGCAGCGGGAGCCGCAGCAGGAATCGGTGGACGAGCCGCCGGTGCACGAGCAGCACGCGGAGGGGCTGGAGGAGGACGACGGGGTGGACGAGGTCGACGACTCGCGCGCAATCCTTGAGGACGTCGTCGTACCCGTCATCGACTCGGTACATCCTTGTACCTCCTCGGCTGGCTAGCTGGCGGCTGATCTCGCACTGTCCAACGATACAGATCATCGGCCGTGTCCCGAACGTGGAGGCTCAACATGTGCTCGCCACCCTGCGCGCAGCCTTCCAGAACGCCGAACGGCTGTACGTCCCCCTTCCCCCCTCAATCAAGGGTGCAAGCAGTGCTGATGTCGGAATCTTCCTTGCCGCAGCATCCCCGGCGTAACGAGCGCACTCGTGTCTGAGATCTGCGAGAACGTCGAGCAGGCCGAGCCGTTCGACGCCGCCCCTCCTTCATAGACCCCCCGCTCCGCTGGCCTCCAGTGACCTTCTCGCCTTTATGCACGTGTTCTTGCTTCAACCCGCCCTCACTCTGTCCATCGCACGCAGCCCCGTACACCCCTCCTGCACTTCCCATACCCCTCTCACGGACACCCGCCTACTTACCCCTTCTACCCCTCCTGTCCGCCGACCCCGCGACTCCAGTCTCCGTTTACACGAAACCCATCGTCCCCCTCTTCGTCCGTCTGCAGCCCTTCCCGTCGGTGACTGTCATACCCCCGTGATATCTATCGCCCCCCTTTCTCCGTTGCTTCGTCGGACGCTGCGTTTGGCAGGGGAGGACACGGGATAGTTGACTGGGAAAACAGCGGGTACAAGAGTCGACAGAATACAATAATAGAGCGGCTGCGTGTTGGGGATCTGTTCAGGCCGGATGGGCGGCCGTTAGCGAGCGTGTGCTCGGCTCAGAGCAAGGAGGAACGACGCACCCGGCCTCTCCGATCCCCCTCTCCCCCCCCCCCCCCCTCCCCCTCCCCCTTCGCTCTAGAAATCCTCCGACCGAGCCCATTCGCTCACCTCCCCCGCGGTCCACGACCCCGCGCCGCTCAGTGCCTGCTGGGCCGTCGGCATCTCTTCGACGCCGCCCATCGCGTCCTCCTCGCCCTGCTGCTGCGCGGCGCCGAAGGGGGAGAAGAGCGGCGGCGCGGGCGGCGCAGGAAGCGACTTTGTCCCGCGCAGCGAGGGGAGAGCGCGGATCGGGCGCGCGGACAGCTGGCCGCCGGTGCCGCTGCTGCTGCTGAACGGGGAGGACGAGGGGGAAGGGGAGCGCGAGCGCGCGCGCGAGGTCCGTTTGAGCGGGGACGGGTTGCGCGGCGCGGTCGTCCCTGAGGATGCGCACGCCCCGCCGCCGCCGCCGCCGTCGAGGTCCATCGGCAAGCCCGCCGCCGACCCGCTGACGAGGAACGGGTTCCCGCCCGGCGAGCTGCCCACACCCGGCGCCTGCTGGCTCGCGAGCACCCGCGCCTCGCGGTCCGTCACGAACCCGCCGCCGCCGCTGCCGGCTGGCGAGTTCTGGCCGCTGCTGTACGCGTGTGCGAGCCCCGGGCGCGCCTTCGTAGGGGTTGTCGACGGCGAGCTGGGGTAGGCACTGTAGCAGCTGCTGGCGTGGACGGGGGAGTGGGAGGGGCTCTGGTAGCCCATGCTGACGCCTGCGGAGGAGAGGCGTGGACAACGCGCGCGTCCGACAGGAGCCGTCAGCCAGCCTGAGCCGTCCGAAACACCCTGCAAGAGGAGCGACGCACTTTGTCTTGCCCGCCGGCCGAGGTTGGCCAGCTTCGTGGCCGTCTCGTCGTCGACGTCGCACCTGCTCGGCGAGCACGCCTGGCGGGAGGCGAAGTTGGAGTCTGTGAGGTTGCGCTTGGTCGGGGAAGGGAACATCGCGCTTGAGCGAGTGTCGCGAGTGGCAGGTGAGGGGGCTGGAGGAGGAGGAGGCGGGAAGAGAATTGGGGAGGGAGGGATGCGCTGAGACGCTGGGGAGGGGGGCGTGAGGCAGCGGGCGGAGGACTTCCAAGGGGGGGAGGAGGAGGCTAGACGCGTCGTCTAAGCGGGCGCCGGGAGGTCGAGCTGGCCGGGCGAGCTGAGTGCGGTTCTGAGCTGGGCGACGCGGACAAGGGATGGCTGAGGGCTTGCGCGCTGCTGCTGCAAAGGTCGGGTGTGGCGCGTGGGAAGGGAATGGGGCGGGCCGGGGAGATCAAGGGGGCGGCGCAGTTGGAGGCGAACGCGTCCAACGTCGTCGTCGTCCCTTCGGCCGCTCATATATCGTCTGCCTCGCTGCACTGACCCCCTCCCGCTTCTCATCTCGCACAGCGTCTGCTGAGGCCACAGTGGGACGGGAAGCAGGTCATCTACTCGCTTTTGTCCACCGGCAGCGCCCCCATCAGCCGCCCCAGGACGCCCTCCCACCCCTGCTCGAACGCCGCCCGCCCAAACCTCACCCGCACGCTCTCCCTCGCCCGCTCCCTCACCCCTTGCCGCTCCTCGGGACGCAGCGCAAACACCTCCGCCAGCGCGCGCGCAAAGTCCGGGGGTGTGAGCGCGTGGTAGCCCGTGCGGGTGGCGAGCGGCGGGGGGGCGCTGAGGGACGGGGTGTACGACGGCGGCAGGGGAAAGGGCAGGATAATGTCCAGCCATGGACCGGCGGAGGCGTGCGCGAGCGGTATGAGACCCGCGGCCTGCGTCGGCCAGATCCCACAGGCCCGTCAGTTACAAAGCCCCGAGGGCGGCCGGAACGGAAGGGGAAGGGACGCACCATGAACTCGACGACGTTGATGCCAAAGTGCTCGTCGACCATCGTCGATAGCCCAACGCTCGCGCGCCCGAGCCACGCAAGGAGCGTCGGGTAGGACGCGTTGACGACAAACTCGACGTTGTCCTGTTTTCCCCACCATCACGCATCCGCCGGTCAGCAGCCGCGTAGCAGCGTGATACGCAGGACAAAGCGAACTCACAGCGACGTCCAGCTCCTTCGCGAGCGCCCGCAGTCCCTCGACCCGCGCGGCGTCCGCATCGTCCCGCACGCTGCCGACCATCACAAGCCTGACCTGCTCTGGGCCGTGAGGCTTCCAGTCAGGCCTGAGCGCAAAGAGCTCGGCGAGGGCACGCAGCTGGGCCGGGTGGTCCTTCTCGGGCCTGTGCAGCCCCGCTCGAGACATGTCAGCGCCCGGAAGGGCAAGAGGAGGGACAGGGGTGCGCGGGACGCACCGGAACTGTGCGAGGGAGAGCACGACCCGCTCGCGCTTTGCATCGTCGACATCCAGCTCGCCGAGCGGGCCCGTCTCGCACGGCGGGAACACCGTCTTCACCCTCTTCCTCTCCTCCTCGCTTCCCTCCGCGCCCAGCAGCGTCTCCAGATGCGCCCTCGTCCAGCTCGAGTTCGCCATCACCGAATCCGCAACCGCCAAGCACCTCGCGTACGCGGCGATCAGCACGCGGTAGTACACCAGCTTGAGGGCCGAGCGCAGAGGGGAGCGCGCGGCGGCGACGTTGGTGTGCGTGTGAAAGCGGTGGCGGACGCGATGGACCATGTCTGGGCTGCAGGCGATACGTTGGGGGGGGGGGGGGGGGGGGGGGGGGGGGGGGGGGGGGGGGGGGGGGGGGGAGGGGGGGGGGGGGGGGGGGGGGGGGGGGGGTGGGGGTTTAGCCGGAGTGGGTGGGACGCAGAGAGGATGCACACGCACCTGATTGTCGGATAATGCACGTAGGCGCCGATGGGCATCGCGCTTCCGCCGAGCATGCGCACAAGCGGGTACGCCCAGGCGTAGCCCATCGTGTCTGCTCAACCCGCCGGCTCGTCAGCCTCCCGTCGTCCCGCATGGAACAGTGCGCGCAGCGGCGAAGGACGTACCAATGAAAACGTCCGGCACGACGCCCTCCTGTCCCAACATACCTTCCCAGGCGCACACGACCGCCCCCCACGCCTGTCCCAGTAGCGTCAGTCGCTTCCAGTAAGCGTCGCCGATGAGTGCGCGCGAGGGGAGGGGGACGAGGTGGATCGACGACGGGTCGAGCGCGATGTTGAAGTGCTTCTGCTCGCGTCCAGGCAGGGAAAAGGTCAGCCCTTGCTCCGGCTTCCTAGCGAAGACAAAGGAGGGCGCGACGAACCTGAGCGCGCTCGACAACGGCCTCTTTGGACGCGGCGGGCGTGTCGCCCGTGTAGACGGCGTACGCGAGTCCCGGCGAGGTCTCCTGCATGTAGCTCACCGCCGTCCAGACCACACGTTCCCCGCCGCCCCCGGCGTTGCAGAACGGATGGAACAGTCCCACAAGCGTCGTCCGCCGCTGCTGGCCGCTCGACGCCGGCGGGGACAGCTCGGCGAGGAGCTGCGAGCGCCGGGCGAGCGCGCGCCCACGCCGGCGGCGAACCAGGGCACGCGCGACGAGGAAGGGGAGGCGGACGACGGCGAGGAGCACAAAGAGGGCGAGGACGGGATGGTCGAGCGCGAGCGCGAGGTGTGGCATGCTTGCTGGGGGGGGGGGGGGGGGGTCTCTTTGAAGCCGGGGTTGGGGGGGGTGGGGGGGGGGGACTGAGGGACCCCCCCCGCCGAGCGGGGGAGCCGGGGGGCGGCGACCGGCACACCCCCCTGTCCAGGAAACGGACCCGGGGGGGGAAGCGCCCTGCCTTGCCCGCGCCGCTCTCCACGGTCCCTCC
>MVAM01000101.1:5188-57878 GCA_014825675.1 Cystofilobasidium ferigula
GCGGTGGGTGCTCTCCCTGTTTTGGGTGTTTGGTGGGGGGGGGTGGGGGGGGGGGGGGGGGCGGGGGGGGTGGGGGGGGGGGGGGGGGGGGGGGGGGGGGGGGGGGGGGGCGAGGGCGCACACACACATTGACGACTCTAACGAACCTGGATCATGTCTCTTCTGCCGGCCTGTGGACGCTCTGCTGCCAAAGTGGCGGCGGCAGTCGGAGCGGCTCTTCGCCGGACGGGCGCGAGCCAGTAAGTGCCCTGGCCCAGTGCTGCAGGTTGCAGGACGGCTAGCTACGCTCCCCATCCGCCATCGTCCCGTCTCCAAGCAGGCGCGGCCATGTTCCGCTTCCCGTCGCAGCTGCCGCCCGACCTCGCGCGGTACGCCGTGCCTCAGCAGCAGGAGGAGGAGGAGGAGCTCACGCCCGCACCTCTGGCTGAGCCGAGCCGCAGCCAGCCTGCCGCCGCTGGCGAGGAGCTCACGACGCTTCGTCACGTCCGTCCCCTCCGGCACCTTCCCAAGCTGCCCCACCAGACTGACACGCACAGCCTGCGGCAGGCCGTCCTCTTGGCGGCCGTCTGGGGCGGCCTGCAAGCACAACACTTGCAGACCCTGATCGAGGGCCGCCGTCCCTCGGACGCTGCGGCGGCGGCCCGTGCGCAGCTCCCTGTGATGGCGGCGGTTCGTCCTGCTTCCCTCGCTGCCTGTGCGCTCGCCACCCGTGCTCGGCTCTGACGGCGCGGAGGTAGGTATTTAACGAGCAGGTCGCCTTCAAGACGTCTCCGTCGGCAGCAGCGGCGTCCGGCTCTCCTGGGAAAGCGTCGGCGCTGTCGCCGGGGTCGCCCGACGCAGGCGTCCGGGTGCGTCCCCGTGCCCCTCCTCCCCTGCGCGTCTCTCCCGTCCGTGCCTGATGGACAGGCATCTCGCCTCATTACCGCGCAGGTGGTCGCGCAGTCTAGCAAGCTCTCAAGTCGCCCGCCCAGCATCTTCTCATCGGATGAGGAGGGTGGTGCCGCGAAGAGAGATGACGAGGGGGAAGCGGACGAGCATCAACGGAAGCTGCCGGTGAGTAGATGCACCGATGCTCGTCCTTTCCCTCTCGAGAAGGAAGGATTGACGCTTGGCGGCTACAGCAGCTCAACCCGCTCGACGTCCCGGAGCTGCGCGAGATGGTGCTGGCGTTCGTGCCGGTCGACTTCCACTTCGACAGCCGGCTCCTGCGCGTCAGCTCTGGCTGGTACGCCAACCTCCACCCACGGCTGTACAAGACGGTCAGTCTGACGGGACCCAAGCGTCGGCCGCTGGCGTTCGTCAAGTGCCTCGAGCGCATGGACGTCGGGCGGCTCGATGCGCTCGGGACGACGTTCCTGCGCCTGCGTGTGCGCGACGACGACCGGGCAGAGGATATCGTCCAGCGGCTCCTGCGCCAGCTTGCGCGCGCACCCCAGTTCGCGAGGCCCATCAAGACGCTCACAGTGTTGCTGACGATGCCGGACGCGCCCGAGGACGATTTGGCCGACGCCAAGCAGATGGCGGATCTCGTCGCGGCCCTGCCCGGGCTCAGCAAGGTCGTCTTCAAGGAGTTCATGAGCGCGCACTTCTACGCCGATTTCTGGACGCGCATGCTCGCGTGCCACTCGCCGTCCGTGATCAAGGCGCTCGAGGAGCGGCTCGTACTCGAGCTCCCGCCGGAGATCCTCCTGTTCCGCTCGGTCGCGGCCATGCCCACCCCGCCGCAGGTCAAGACGATCCGGACGTTCTTCACCGCGCCCTCGCCTAACGACTGCCACTGCGACCTGTCGGTCCACCTCGTCTCGTTCGTGATCCGGTATATGGACGGCGGCCGGCCGGAGGCCAAGCTGCTCGTGCTCGGCCCGGCGCTCAAGGCGTGGGTCGACCGCCGGACGTGCTCGCACATCTGCAGGCTCGAGGTCGCGCTCGCGCAGCGCATCGCGCACGCCAAGAAGCTCCGCGTCGTGTTCCCCAAGGACCTCGCACTCGGCCCCTTGCTCGACGCAGACCCGACGTTCAGCGAGCTCGGGCTCGACTCGGTCATCATGCTGTGGGAGAGCGGCGTCTGGCCGGAGGTGGCGGCCGCTCCAGGGTCAGCGGCCGTCGCGCCCATCCTCTGAGATGTTTATGCTTCGTTTGATCGGGCTGTCGGCGAGAAGGCCAGTCTGCGGGCACTCCTGAACGGCGTTCTCTCACCTGCGAGGATCCATCAATAGCGGCCGTCAACGTTGGATGCTGAAAACCACGCGACATGAGATGCTGGCAAGCTTGTCATTGTACAGGATAGCAACGGGTAGAGTTACAAGCCATGCGCGGCGAACCCAAACTGGTTAGCCCCCCTCTTCCTTCCCTCCCCTCCCGCAAGCGAAAACATTCGGCTAGTACCGCCGTCCAGCGTTGCCTCCTCCACGGCCGTACGCGCCCTGGTTACCCGCTCCGTAGCCCTGGTAGTGCCCGTTCGTCGGCGGCGGCGGCGGATGACGCGCACCCATCGTCGGCGGTGGCGGGTAGCTGCCGTATGCGCCCATCGTCGGCGGCGGCGGAGCGCCGTACGACCCGTAGGGCGCGCCGTAAGCGCCTCCGGACGCGGGCGGCGGCGGGCCGCGGTTGAACACGGGCAGCGTCGGCGGCGGCGGCATCCCGTACGTCTGATGCGGCGCAGGCGGCGGCGGGTACTGCCCCTGGCGCGAGTACGGCGTCGGCGAGCTGTATGCGTCGCCCCTGCCGCCGGCACCGTACGCGGACGCCGAGTAGGCACGCGGGCCGTCGTTGTACGGCGAGTTCTGGTAGGGCGACCCGCCGGCCGACTGCTGGCTGCTCGCCGACCAAGGCGAGCCTCCAGCGTATCCCCCGCGTCCTCCTCCCCCAGGCGCACCGCCGCCCTGCGCGCCTCCGCGTCCCGAGCCGCGGTAACCACCCGTACCAGGGCCGCCCATCATCCCCCCGCCGCCGCGGCCGCGCGTGTCGTTCCCGCCCCGGCGCGTGCGGTCCATGTCGCCCTGCGTCAGGATCTTCTTGGCCTCGATCAACCCGGGCAGGAGCACCGACCGGTGCGGCGTCGTCTGCTTCGGAAAGTCGTAGTTGACTGAGAGCGAGTGGTCGTCGGCGATGTCGCCGAGCTCCGTCGACGGCAGAGGCGTCAGGTACGTCGAGCCCGGCACACAGTTAGGGTCAGGCTCGACAAAGCCGTTGATGCCCTTGGACAGCGCGGGCTCAATCGGCGCCTTCTGCAAGAAATGGACAAGGTACAGCCCTGATCAATCGCTGATGACGTTGCAAGAAGCAGGAGGGAAAAGCGCACCTCGCCGTCCTTGCGCTTGCGCGAGTAAAGCTTGCAGAACGCGTCATACAGCTTGTGCTGGTCTGCGACGAACAGCACATCGCGCCCGGGTGCGTTGCGCTTGACGTCGCTCTCCGAGAGCTTCGGGTACCGCGGGCCCATGGCGTCGAGCAGGCGGACCGGGTCGATGAACGGCAGGAGCGCGACGCCCTGCCACTGCATCTTCTTGCCGTTCATGTCGATCTCAAAGTCGGGCGGGTAGAAGTCGATGATGGGGCTCTCGGCTTCGGTCATGAGGGACTGGAACGTCTCCGGGATATGCACCTTGCTGCAGGGCGGGAAGGGCGCAGGCGAGGTCAGTCGCTATCGCGAAGGCGGGAGGCAACACGCGAGGACGCACGAAGCCGCGGGGAAAACGCCCATGAGCTGCTCGAAAGGCTTGAACGGCGCGCCGAGTGTAAACTTGATATCCATCTCGCCAACGTTCTCAAAGTCGGCCGCAAAGGGCGCGAAATGGAAGGGGTAGTACCACTGCCAGGACGGCGTCTGCGAGATGCAAAAGGGAGCACGGGCGTTGTCAGCAGGCCGAAGATGGACGTGAAGAAGGAGCTCGAGCGACGCACGCCCTGGTAGTAGTAGTGCAAGACCCAGCACAGACCTTCGATGTAGTGCATGGTGATCCTAGGCGCGCAGTACATCCGGTCAGCAAGCTTGCGCAAGACGCGTAGGCCGGAAGAGAGGCTTACTTCTTGCGGAACTCGACGTCGCTGAGCTCGACGCCAAACTTCTGGCGGTAGTAACGCTCCTTGTACCCAGGCTCCCAAAGCTTGACCGTGTCCTCAACGTCGACGCTCCCGTCCGGGTTGACCTTGCGCGCCTTGGACGGCTCGACAGGCTCGTCCATGTGCGCGATCGATGTGAGCTCCGTCACGGGCGGTGCGTCATCCTCCTCGGTCGTGGTGACGGCGGGAAGGCCGTCCGAATCGAGAGGGGTGGAGGACTCGAGGTCGGGGTCGTCCGCGACCTTGCGCTTTGTTCCGCGCGGGCCATCCTCGCTGCCAGCGTCCATCTTCGCGTCCTCCCCGTCGGCATTCTCCGCGGCAGCGGTAGGCTCAGTCTTGCCTTCTTCGCCCGCCGACGGCTCCTGAGCCGCGCCTTCAACCTCCTCCTCCCCGCCCTTCGCGAGCTGCGCCTTGAGCATCTCCGCCGCACTCATGTTAGCCATCCGCTGCGCCGCACGGTTGCGCACAATGTCGGCGTTGCTGCCGCCCATCGCCTTGACGGCCTGCGCCTTGCCGGCAGCTGCGTCGGCCGCGGTGACCGTGTTGAACGCGGGGCGTGCCGGGAGCCCAGGTGCGGCGGGCGCAGAGGTAGAGGGGGTGGCGATGGGAACCTGAACGAGCTCGGTCTCCCCTAGCTGGACGGTGGAGAGGTTGGAGGAGGCGGAGGGCGGCATAGCGCCCCCGTTCTGTCGACGGTACTCGTCCACCTTGCGCCGCTTGGCGTTGTTCTCCTGCCGCTCCTCGCCTGTCATGTGCGAAGGATACCTTGTCAGCGCAATGCGGTAGCGGAGGAAGAAAGGAGAAGGGGACGCACTCTCACGCCGGCGGCGGAAGATCTCGTTCTCCTCCTTTGCGAGCCCATCCAGGATGACTTGGACCCTGTCCAGCTCCAGCCGTCCGTGGTTCGTGACGTATCCTCCCATCCTGTTTAGCTCGCTCTTCCAGATCCTGAGCAGCGTGTCGACCGCGCCCTCGCGGATCTCGAGCGACGGCAGGTGCGGCAGGAAGTCGTTTCCGACGAAGAAGATGAGGAAGATCCAATCGTCCATCGCGCGCTCGAGGTCGAACGCGAACGGCTGGCCAGGCACTTGAAGCTCGACCGAGAGGTACTCGCGAAGGACGCTGATGTCGAGGAAGATGAAGGGCTTGGTCTCGGATAACGGCTTGGTCAGGTCGATTTCCGGCTTCTTGGGCTCGAGGTCTACAGCGCGACGAGCAGGGAAACACCAGCGAGTCAGATATCAGAACTGAAGATCGCGCGAGACTGTGAGACGCACTGGTACAGTTGGCCGCGAAGTGGCCCTGTTCGCCACACTTGCGGCACCCGTTGCCGCCGTTCGGCTGGAAGAAGACGTCCTCGCGCAGCACCTTGAAATGCGGCTCGTGCGTCGCGAGCGCGAGCATGATCAGGTCCGCGTCGAGCCCGTAGATGACGTGCCTCGTGTTCGGGTCGTGCCCGACGTTGACGCGCTGGCGGCGGATAAAGTCCATGATCTTGTGCTCACCCTCGCCGGGGACGGACGCGTCCGAGATGATGACCTGCATCGACGCCCAGGCCGAGTCGGTGTTCATCTTCTGCACGACCCAGTAGCGGAGGGAGGCGGCGAGGAGGTCCATGAACGGCGTGCCTGCGCACGAAAAGCACAGCAACGCACTCGTCAGCGTACGCGCGACGACAAACAGCATTTGAATGACAGCGCACCAGGCGTAATTGCGTTCGAGTCCCAGCCCTTCTTGTTCTTCGTCTCGTCGCTGACCGGGTGGCCCATTGCCGCGAACATCGCGATGCTCTCCTCGCGCTCGCGCTCCTTCTCGGCCGCCTCCTGCGCCGCGCGGAATCGGCGCGAGCGCTGTTGGTTCATCTTGGCGCGGGGGGCAACGCCGTCTGTTCGCGGGTGTGAGAACGGAGAGGCTTGTTAGTCTCACGCTGAGCGGAGAGCCAGAAAGGGGACGGGAAGGGACCCACCGATCGCCATGAACAGCAGCTTCCGCGGCCGAATCATCGCCACCACGCGCTCCGTATAGCTGAAGATCTCGAGCATCATTTCCTCCTCCGTCTCAGGTGCGGGCTGCGGGTCATCGGGCGAGCAGGAGCGTCAGGTCTAGGACGCGTGGCGAAGAAGACGCGCGGGGAGGGACGCACCTTACCCTCCGGGTGCGTACACGGGTGGACGATGCCGTTCATCTGTACGGCACGGAGCGGAACCAGCGACAGTGTAAGAAGACGTGTCAGTGCCGGTCCTGTGCGAGCTGGTGTTTGAATGCAGCAGCGCTGAGCCGCCTTGCAACGTTGCTTCCCTCTCTCCGGATCCAGCCTTGTACCGCTCTCGCCCTTCATTCACCTCTCGCTCCCACGACAGCCCCAACAGCACCTCGCGAGCGGACGCACATCAAGGTAAAGGTTGTCAAACTCCTCGCCGTTCGGGTTCTTGCCCGAGATGTCGACCGGGATCACGACGTCGTCCTCGCCCTCGCCGCCGTCGATCCGCTGCGGGTCATCCTCGAGCACGCGCGAGATGATCTTGGGGTACTTTCTGCGCGGCACGAGGTCAGACGAAGACGGGAAGGGCGCGGTGGGACAGGGATAGGGCAGGAGAGCTGTCAGCAAACTGCGCCGGGAAGCAGACGAGTGGAAGGGAGGGAAGAAGCAGGAGGTGGAACGCACTTGGAGAGCCATCGGAAGAGGGCGGGGACACCCTGAGCGCGTGCGGAGAGACAGCTGCAAGGTCAGCCGAAGCGCGATCTACAAGCTGGTCGGGAGGGACCGACCATGATGGCAGGGCTGGAGAGGGGGTGAGAGGGTCGGGATGGAGGAGAAGCTGCGTCCGAGTAGGAACGACCAGGGGCTGTTTACGGCCGATTGCAGTGCTAATGTGATCCATCAGCGATCGAGTTGCAATTCGAGCGATCCTCTCGAGTAACCCCTCGGTAAGTAAGTCACACACCGCGTGTCCGCCGAGATTTCAGCCTCGTCCGACTGTCAGCCTCCGTTGGGCGCACCTTCCCTGCCTTCAGCCCTCCTAGCAGACCTCAGCCCCTTTGGCACCTCCCCCAGCACCGCCGCCATGGGCAAGTCCAACGTCCTGCAGGACGCGCCCAAGCGCATCAAGCAGCTCCAGTTCTCCGTCTTCTCGCCCCAGGAGGTCGTCCAGCTCTCCGAGTTCGAGGTCACCCACCGCGACCTCTACGTCCAGGGCGAGGGCGGGCTCGGCAAGACACCCGCGCCGGGCGGGCTGCTCGACCGCAGGCTGGTGAGTGCTGTCGCTTCTCCAAGTCAAGTGCTGCTCGAGGCTTTGTTGTAAGGGACGTTTGGGAAGGGGAGGCGGGCAAGGCCGGCGCGCCGCGCTCGCGCGACGCTCAAACGACGAGCGAGTTGCGCATCGTGCGGTCGGTAGCATGGCTTTCGGGGAACAGAAGAGCCTGTTTGGGGCTCAGTCATGGCTAAGGGAGCCATCCTGGGAGCTTGTGTGCCGTGGCAAGTGTCGAGGACTGACCTCTGGCCTCCTCTCCCTCCCCCGTCCCCTCCGTGCGCTCGCTCGTGTTCACCGCTCGTCCTTCCTCGTATCCTCCTTGCTTCTCACGCACAACAGGGCGTGTCGGACAAGCAGTCCAACTGCGAGACGTGCCACCAGAAGATGGCCGACTGCGTCGGGCACTACGCCTATATCAAGCTCGTGCTGCCCGTATTCCACATTGGGTACTTCAAGCAGACGATCACAATGCTGCAGGACATCTGCAAGGTGCGTTCTCCCTTCTTCCGTTCCTGGGATTCAGCGAAGTGGAGGAGACGGTGATGAATTGCGCCTGCCGGATCGGCTGCGGGCGGAGCAGAGGATTGGGGCTGGGCTGAGGAGGCTTGCTGCTCGGGCGAGAGAAGGCAGACGGGTTCGCCGCCGAGAACGGAGGCTGCTTGAGCGCGCGGACTAGTGCGATATGCTGATCTACTTTCTTGTATCGTGCCAGACGTGCGCGCACGTTCTGCTGTCCGAGGAGGACCGCCGCACGTACCTTGCGCGCTTCCGCCGCCCGAACCTCGAGAACCTGCAGCGCCAGGCGGCGTCGAAGGCGGTCAACACGCTCTGCCGCAAGGTTGTCCATTGCCCACACTGCGGCGCGACGAACGGCACAGTCAAGAAAGTTGGCGCGCTCAAGATCGTCCACGAGAAGTACCGCGCAAAGAAGGTCGCGGGCGAGCACGAGGAGTTCGTCAAGACGTTCGGGAACGCCGTGAGGGAGGACGGCGCGCTCCGGGCGCATGTGAGGAAGGCGCAGGAGGACTTGAACCCGCTGAGGGTGCTCGAGCTGTTCAAGCGCATCTCGGCTGAGGTGCGCCCCTTCCTCGCGGTCCGTTTGTAGGCAAGGACGACGCTGACGCTGGTGTCATGCCTGCAGGATTGCGAGCTCCTTGGCCTGCACCCGGACTTCGGTCGGCCCGAGGAGTACATCTGGCAGTACATCTCTGTCCCGCCGGTGTGCATCCGTCCGTCCGTCGCGCAGGACGGCGCAACGTGCGATCCCTTCCCGCTCTCATGCCCCTGTCATGCATCGCTATAGAGCTGCGCTGAACTCTGCTGACCTGTCATGCACCGCAGGAACGAGGACGACTTGACGGTCAAGCTCGGCGAGATCGTTTTTGCCAACTCGCTCATCAAGGCCGGTCTCGCAAAGGGCGTGACGACGGCCAACCTGATCGAGTACTGGGACTTCCTACAGCTCAGCATCGCCATGTACATCAACTCGGAGATGCCGGGCATCCCGCCGATGGCCGTACGTCTCTGCTTGATCACGCCTCACGTCGCTTGCACTGTCGCTGACTGCAATCGTCTTCGACATTCGCGTGCGCGCACAGAACCACAAGCCGATCCGTGGCTTCTGCCAGCGTCTCAAGGGCAAGCAAGGTCGTTTCCGCGGCAACCTCTCGGGCAAGCGTGTCGACTTCTCCGGCCGAACCGTCATCTCGCCCGACCCGAACCTGCGCATCGACGAGCTCGCGGTGCCGGAGAAGATCGCCAAGAAGCTCACGTACCCCGCCCGGGTGACGCTGCACAACATCGAGTCTCTCAAGCAGGCGATCCTGAACGGGTGCGACGTGTGGCCCGGCGCGAACTTCGTGCAGGACGGGAGCTCGAAGGACGGGTTCAAGAGGTACCTCAAATTCGGTGACCGGAAGGGCATCGCCGACCGGCTCAGGATCGGCGACATGGTCGAGCGGCACCTTATCGACGGCGAGTGCGTGCCCTTTCTCTCCTTTTACGATGTACCTGATCGTGTGGGAAGCTGACTTTCATTCTTAATTTTATCGCGCAGCCTCGTCCTCTTCAACCGCCAGCCGTCGCTTCACAAGCTCTCCATCATGTGCCACCGCGTCAAGGTCCGGCCGTGGAAGACGCTGCGGTTCAACGAGTGTGTCTGCAACCCGTACAAGTGCGTGTCTCTCTGTATCCTTGTCGACTCGCACCAAGCAAGGGGCTGACCTTACGCTCTGCCCGCCGTCAGCGCCGACTTTGACGGTGACGAGATGAACCTGCACGTCCCGCAGACGGAGGAGTCGCGGACAGAGGCGCTCGAGCTCATGGCTACCAAGAAGAACATGGTGACGCCGCGAAACGGCGAGCCGATCATCGCCGCCATCCAGGACTTCATCACGGCGGCCTACCTGCTCTCGCGCAAGGACAAGTTCTACGACCGCCAGCAGTTCTGTCAGATCTGCGCGTTCATGGCCGACGCCGAGCTCCAGGTCGACCTGCCCCCGCCGACGGTGTGGAAGCCCGTGCGCCTGTGGACTGGCAAGCAGGTGTTCAACGTGCTCATGAAGCCCAACCGGCATTCGAAGATCAATGTCAACCTCGAGGCCAAGTGCAGGACGCTCGAGGCGCCGGCCAAGGGGTCGGGCTTCCCGCTCGACATGGCGCCCAACGATGGCTACCTCGTCATCCGCAACTCGGAGATCATGTGCGGCGTCATGGACAAGGCGACTGTCGGCGACGGCAAGAAGAACTCGGTGTTCGGCGTCATCCTCAGGGATTACGGCTCAGACGAAGCGGCGATTGCGATGAACCGACTCGCCAAGCTCTGCGCGCGCTGGCTCGGTGCGTCCAGTCTCCCTAGTCCGTCGTTCAACTCTTTTGCTAACTCTCCCCGCCCTTGCACCGTCTGCTCGCCAGCCAACGTCGGCTTCTCGCTCGGCATCAACGACGTCATCCCGGGCCCCAAGCTGCTTGCGCAGAAGACGGACCTGATCCAGCAGTCATACGACGTCTGCGCCGACCTTATCGACCAGGCCAAGCGGGGCGTGCTCCAGAACGCGCCCGGGTCCGACCAGGCGGGCACGCTCGAGATGAAGCTCTCGGGCGAGCTGTCGGGCGTCCGTGCGGCGTGCGGAGAGCTCTGCATGGCCGAGCTTAGCAGGCACAACGCGCCCGCTACCATGGCCACCTGCGGCTCGAAGGGTGCGTCCCCGTTTCGCGTCGTCTGTGCACTTGTGCTTCAAGAGCTGATCCCCTCCCTCAATCCTCGGTGTCCTTGCAGGATCCAAGCTCAACGTCGCCCAGATGGTCGCCGTCGTCGGTCAGCAGATCATTGCCGGCTCGCGCGTCGTCGATGGCTTCCAGGACCGTTTCCTCCCGCACTTCCGCAAGAAGGCGCGCGAGCCGCCCGCAAAGGGTTTCGTCGCCAACTCGTTCTTCTCGGGCCTGAGCCCGACCGAGTTCCTCGCGCACGCCATGTCGGGCCGTGAGGGACTGGTCGACACGGCCGTCAAGACGGCCGAGACGGGTTACATGGCTCGTCGTCTCATGAAGGTGAGGCTTGCTTCTCGCGCTCGATCTCATCCTGAAGCAGAGGGCTGATGGTCTCGTGCCCCGCGCAGGCCCTCGAGGACCTCTCGACCCGGTATGACGACTCGGTCAGGAACTCGGAGGGCAAGGTCGTCCAGTTCAAATATGGTGACGATGGCCTCGACCCAGCCTGCCTCGAGGGCGAGTCGAGCCCGGTCGCGTTTCCGCGGTCGTGGACGCACGCCAAGGTGCGTCCCCGCGTCTCCCAGTCTACTTGCGCGTGTGCTGACCATCTTTGCTTCTTCCTCTTCACTCAGGGTATCGCGAAGAAGGGTGGTCGCAAGCTCCTGCCGTACGAAGTCAAACAGATCGTGGACGCAGCGCTCGACTCCCCGGACTACGTCCGCAACTGCGAGCCCCAGTACCTCAACTCGGTCGCCGACTTCATTGACGACAAGATCATCGCGCCCATGGTGCGCGCGCGCGAGAAGTACGGCCTTTACGGCGCGGGCGAGTACAACGAGGAGACGGACGGGATCGACATTGACATGGGCGCGGACGGTGCGTTCTCCTTCTCAGGGGCTCTCGCCCTCGACACTGATCAACTGTGCGACTCACAGACGACACGCGGATCGCCGTCTCAAACCTCTGCGCCGTCACCGACCACGAGATCAAGCAGTTCCTCGAGATCTGCTACGTCCGCTACCTGCGTGCCAAGATTGAGCCTGGTGCGTTCACTTTGCGCCTCGCTCCTCTGCTCGTGCCTGCTGACTTTGCTCGGTTGCAGGATCGACCGTCGGTGCTGTCGGCGCGCAGTCGATCGGAGAGCCCGGTACCCAGATGGCGCGCCCCTTTCGCGCCTATCTTCTTTCGTACGAGCTGCTGCTAACCTGGACCGATCGTCTTGTACCTTGCAGACCCTCAAGACGTTCGTTCTCTCGCCTTCACCTAGCTCTCGCCTGTGCTGACGAACCCTTGAACCTTGATCGCCGTAGTTTCCATTTCGCCGGCATCGCCGCCATGAGCATCACGCTCGGTGTCCCGCGTATCAAGGAGATCATCAACGCCGCAAAGATCATCTCGACGCCCATCATCGCCGCGACGCTGACCAACCCGCACAAGGAGTCGGCCGCGCGCATCGTCAAGATGCGGCTCGAAAAGACGTACCTCAAGGACGTGCGTTGCCACCCCTTCCTCGTTTGTTCGCGCTTCGGCCCGCGCGCTGAACCTCAAATTTACTCTCTCGCAGGTCACCAAGGTCATCGAGGAGGCCTGGGGTCAGATGTACTCGTACATCGGCGTCCACATCGACATGGACGCCGTCTACGCGCTCGGAGTACGCCCACCGGTGTTGTGTGAGATATCCAAGGACAGCAGGCTAACCGGGCTTTCCACCACGACAGCTCGAGCTCACTCTGGACGAAATCAAGTGGGCCATCGTCGCCCACAAGAAGCTCAAGATCAAGGCCGAGGTGCGTCCTACTCTCAGCGTTTCCCTCTCTCGGGGACTGCCCCTGATGTCCTGAGCTGGCTCTGGGCCAACAGAAAATCAACATCATCCCCCACTCGAACCGCATCCGCATCTACGTCGACGACGAGGAGAACCGCTACTTCCGTCTGCGGACGATCAAGCGCGAGCTCGGCAACATCGTCGTCAAGGGCTGCCCGGCCGTCACGCGCGCCGTCATCTCCAAGAAGGCCAACGACCAGTCGCAGAACATGCTGTTCGTCGAGGGCTACGGCCTGCGCGAGGTGATGAACTGCGAGGGTGTCATCGGCACGCAGACCACGACCAACCACGTCCGTCCTTTGCTTATAATTCGTACCTGCGACGTCTCGAGCTAACGAGTAGCTTGGTCCGGCGCAGATCATGGAGACGGCCGTCGTCCTCGGTATTGAGGCTGCCCGCAGCACCATCATCAAGCAGATCGACGACACCATGAGCTCGCACGGCCTCGGCGTCGACCCGCGACACACCGGTTTGCTCGGCGACGTCATGACGTACAAGGTGCGTCTCCTTTCCCTCCGTATAGCACGAGATCGGCCGCTGACATTGGCTCTTGCAGGGCGAGGTCCTCGGTATCACGCGTTTCGGTGTCTCGAAGATGAAGGACTCCGTTCTTATGCTCGCGTCGTTCGAGAAGACGACCGACCACCTCGTAAATCCCTTCGCCACCAACCTATTTGTACTTTCGCTCACCTGCTCATCCATCATCTGCAGTTCGACGCCTCGCTGTTCGCCAAGAAGGACGCCATCCAGGGCGTCTCAGAGTCGATCATCATGGGCCAGCCGGCCGAGCAGCTGGGCACCTCCATGTACGTCGCCCTGTCCTGCCTTTTCGACTGGCGTCGTGACGTGCCGCTGACATCACGCGTCCTTCCTTCCTCTCGCAGGCCTGCGCTCGTTGTTCCTGCGCCTCGCCTGCCGCCGCAGAAGATTAAGGAGTTCGAGGACACCTTTCCCAAGAAGAAGAGGAAGCAGGCTAGCTGATCGCGGATGCTCCCCTCCCCGTCGTGCCCGTCCTCCCTCACGTCCTCCTCACGCCCTCCCTCTGCTCTTGCTCCCCCGTAATGCCCCTTATGACCATGATCTCTTATGTACTACCTGTGCGCGCTCTCACAAGGACTCTTTAGGATTGCAGATCAGAAGGTGAGGGTACATGTCGATCGCCGTCCTCCGAGCCGTACGTCGCACACGTCCGGTCGTGACTCGCCAAGCGCCCAGGTCCTCGTCGACCTCGTCGGTCGCGAGCTGCTGCGTCCACGAGCCTCCCTCCCAGAGATTCCCCGCGTTGAAGAACAGCGCCTCGCAGACAAGGAAAAGAAGGGGAATTCTGCAGAACCGGCAGGCAAAAGGTTCGCGCCCTTTGCGCTGCAACCTTGTTCTACCACGAGCCCGCCTATCCCCAATTTATCAACCAACCAGCCAACTGCGTTTCCTGACAAGTGACCTTGTTTGGAACTGTGGCCCTTCGCAATGAAGGACAGGCAGCTGTTGAACCGAGTGCAATGCTGTTGAATAATCGACGGCTGCAACTGCGGCACTGGTGGAGACGGGGAGCGAGCCCGCGCGAGCGGAGAACGAGGCGCATGATTACGCTGAAAAGGTGAAGGGCGTGTTCCCAAAGGGGACCCATTACAGGCGAAGGTGGTAAGAATTACGCGTTGGGATGGTGATGCAACTCCTCGACAAGTTGGATACTACAATTCCGAACGCGCGCACTTTCACGTCGGAACTTGCTTGAACCGACCTAGACACCCCACCTGAGCGAGAGCGTACAAGACATCCGATGCTAGCGCTCGAGTAAGGGAGGGTGCGCGACTCCGACTAGTCGAGGACGGCGACTGCTCGCTCCGACGCGTCATGTTCCTCCCCTTCGGCCCCAACCTCGCTCAGCAACACCCGGCAAACCTTTCGCCTGTCGGCATGTCCACTCCTGGCTCGCATCCGCATTGCTCGTTCTAAGAAAGCTTCCATCTGGGCCACCTTTTACTCTGCCTTTGCCTTCTTCTCGCACACTTCTCTCCCCTCCCACTCGCTCCCCGCCCCGCCAAACCCAACCCACACAAGCCTCACCCAGCTCCAGACGAGCCCGACCGCACAGTACACGCTGACCGCCATGAGCGGCAGGAAGCTTTCACCACCGGTTGCGCTCGCGTCCGGGTCAGCCGTCGGCGCGCGCGTGACAAACGAGTGGAGCGAGACGAAGGCCTGAAGCGGAAGGAAGCCGATCAGGTAGACCGTCTCGAGCGCGTGTACGAGCGCAGAGAGGAGTGTCGGCGGCGGTCTATAAATTTGTAGTAGATCAGTTCGTGCAAGCGAGAGATGCGGAGTGGTGAGAGGAGACGACGGACCGGTACACCCCACGCGCGAGCAGCTTGAAGAACGTTGCACACCAGAGCGTAGTGTAGCCAATCTTGATAGGCGTCTCTGCAACGCGAGCGAGCAAGATTGCAGTTGTGAGTTGCGAAAGGGCAAGGCAGGGGGGAAGAATGTACCCAGCGGCGTGAAGAGCAGGGGGAACAGCGAAAAAGTCCCTGCGACGGTGGCGAGTACCCATGTCCTGAACAGGGCGTAGTTCTGGAGCGCAAGTAGGCTGTGGGGCGGGACAGGCCGATTGTCAGTGTTGTAACAACCCCCAAAAAGGAGGACATAGCCGCACCTTAGCGGGACGAGGAACAGCAGGACGGCCTTCTCGTGTACGTGCCAGCCGCAAAGGAAGCTCGTGAAGCCCGACATCGTGAGCGCCCATACAAATACGTTGTACATCGGTTTGCGCCATAGCTTGGCACAGAATATCTGTTGGCGAAAGGGTCAGCACCGACCACGGAGGCAAGCAAGAGGTGATCGGAGCGCACGAGCTGAAGGCCGATGGTCAGGATGAAGCAGTGCTTCGGCTCGACGTTGGGAAGGACGGCAAAGACCGTGTCGCCTACGAAGCCGCGGGTGGACGAGGCAACGCCGGCGGGATCGACGACGAGGTCGAGTCCGACCTTGCGACCGACTGCAAGCGAAGTGCAAGCGTTGGTTGGAGGGCGCAAGCGTCAGTTGAAAGGCGGCGGAGAAGGATGCAAAGGTGCTGCACGCACACTTCAGCAGCGCACGGTCGGCGACGGTGACGAGCGCCCACAAGTTGGCGGCCCAGTACGCATGGTTGAGTCCTCTGGTGAAGGGGAAGAGCCTGGACGCGAGCTGCGGCAGATGGCGGACGAAGGGCCCGAGCGAGAGCGCAAAGACGGCGATGACAACCGAGCCGAGCTTGACGAGGTTCGATGGGCGGAACTGGAAGGAAGCTGTGAAGCAATACGCCCGGAGGAGGTAGACGAAGTACGGCGGCGCAAGGTAGACGTAGATGTGCCTGCATAGTCATCGCCAAATGGATTAGCTAAGGCGCTCTCAGGGAGAGCTCGAGGAAGCTCGAGGACGCACTTGAAGTTGAGCAGGATCGCGAAGAGTGCGCCGCTGGCAAGCAGTTGGTTCTGCCGATCCACGACGAGATTAGCGCGGTGAGCAACGACTGCGCGCTGAGCACGAGGGAGATCATACCTGCTTGGCAGCGAAGATGCTCCAGAGCAGCAGACCAAACATGGCCCCGTTGTATCTAGGAAGCAGAATCGCACATCAACTTCGGCTTTCGAGCACAAGCATGCGAGTACGACGCACTGGAAGTGGATGTGGTCGATGATGAGCCAGCCGGGGTGGGTGCCGAGCGCAGCGACGAGGACGCTCATCGTCGCCGGGTCTTCAGCATACTTGACGAACGCGGCCAATGCCGAGCCGAGCGAAAGGGCCTCGGAGACGATGACCGACGATCGCTGGAAGGCCGTGATGACGGGCGAGTCGAGCGGCGTTGCGGAGAGCGTTGTGAGCGCCGGCGAGATCCACGAGGCAGGGTACGAGAGCAGGTGCTCGAAGTGTGCGAAGAAAGGCGGGTAGTCGCTACAGAAAAGCGCGTCAGTACCGGCACAACGTCAAAGGCAAGGGCGACAAACTCACAGCGCTGAGCGAGGGGAGGACAAGTCCGGGGCGGACGCGACAGAAGAGGTCAGCATGCGAGCATCTTGATCGCCATGCTCAGGCAGACGTACTCCACTCCGATGTCACCTGCCCGCAGAGATCCTTGTCAGTATTGCTGCCAGTGGCAAGGGCTGACAGAGGGCGCACGTCGTAGTACCACTGGCTCATGGGCAGGCTGCGGGTAATGGCGAGCCAGTTGCGGTGCACCTCGAAGTCGGTCGACCGGCTGCAGCAGAGATCACAGCGAGTCAGCTGCAAGCTGACATGATTGAGAGGATAGAATCGCTCACTAGGCCGGGAACAGCAGCAGCTTGAACGCGGTCGACAGGACGAAGAGGTCCTTCAGCCCGCGGGGCAACGGCTTCGAACCCGCAGCAGCCTGCGTCGCGTCGCCGTCGTCGGCCAGCTCGCTTGGCGCCGGCCGGAGGGACGACGAGCGATGGGCCCGTCTGCGGGAGCTCGTACTGGCGACCGACATAGATGCGGGCCTTGTGCTTGTCTGCCGCAGTGGAGAAGGAGCGGGTTGGAAAAAGGGGCGGTCGACGGCGGGCGGGTTCGTGAGCCAACAGCGCGCAGAGGGCTCCTCCTCCTTGTCCGCCATCTCCCCTTACTATCCATCGCGCCTAGCCCAGCCCCACACTCGCACGATGGGCGTTCAGCAGTCGCTCCTCTCGGCCTTCCAGACGGCCAGGCCCCAGACGACGCGTTTTCTCAAGGTCGTCATCGTCGACGAGCAGGCGACGCTCGCGCTTACTGTTCCGCCCCAGGCGTCGGACCAGGAGGACTTTGCGCTGCTCGAGAAGAAGGGCGACCTAACTGAGAAGGACGCGTGCTACCTCCTCTGTCTACTCGATGGCGGCAAGGGCTGGCTCTTCATCACCTACGTGCGTCTGCCTCCCTGCGCTGCCCATCGCTGCGCTCGTGCTCGTGCTCTCTGCGCGCCGTACCGATCAACGAGATGGATCGCTGACAGACTGCCATTCTGGGCTTGATTGAAGCAGGTCCCGGACGGTGCCAAGGTCCGCGAGAAGATGCTCTACTCGTCGTCCAAATCGCGGCTGCTCAAGGCGCTCGGCCAGGCGTCCTTCACCGACTCGCTGCACGCAACGTCACTCTCGGACCTCACGCCGCGGGGGTACAAGGCGCACCTCGACGCCGCTGCCGCGCCGCACCCGCTGACGGAGCGCGAACGGGCGCTGCAGGACGTCAAGCAAGCCGAGTACGAGGCGAGCCAGGAGGATGCATTCCGGGGGACGAGCAGCGGAGGCGTGCGCGGCGGTCAGGGCCCGCTTGGGGCCGTGATGGGCATCGGTGCAGGCCTTGAGTGGGGAGAGGGCGTCGAGGAGGCGCTAAAGGAGCTCGCAGCTGAGAGAGAAGGGGTTGAGTCTGCAGCAGAGGGCAAGCGCAAGCTCGTCGCGCTGCACATCGACGCAAAGGTCGTGACGCGGCTCAACCTCGCGCTGTCGACGACGGCGTCGCTCGACGAGGTCAAGGACCACCTGCCGGCAGCCGGTCCGCAGTATACCATTTTCTCGTACCTCCCCGCCGGCCAGACGGCGCCCGTCACCATCTTCGTCTACACGTGTCCGCCCAAGTCGCCGATCCGAACGCGCATGGTTTACTCGTCGAGCGTAGGTAGCCTCATTTCCAGGATTAAGGAGCGCGTGGGAGTCGAGGTCGACAAGAAAGTGCGTACCATCTCGGTCTTACTCTCCCTCCCAAAGAGCTCACCTGATGTCCTTGCCATCTCTGCGCGCGCAGATTGAGACGTCCGAACCTGCCTCGCTTACCAAGTCTGAGATCCTCTCCGAGCTTTCCAGCGTGCTCTCCTCGCGCGCGTCTGCGCCCTCCCGTTCAACCTCGCTTCCAACACCAGCACCCTCGACCGGTCTCGCACGGCCCGTCGGGCCCGCACACTCGTCCAGCTTCCATCTGCCGAGCACGGCCTCCTCGGCCAGCGCCGGGGCAAGCGCAGCGCCTGCACCGCCGGCGCAGACGGGCTTCGCAAAGCCAAGGGGGCCGCCGCGGCGGGCAGGTGCGGGCGCAGGCGCAGGTCGGGTCGCAGCTGCGAGGAGTGCGTTCGAGAACGCGAGCAGCGCGGGGTCGTCGTCGTGAGTGGGCGGGGGCGACGCGCGCAGGCAGGACGCAGACAAGAGATGGCCTTTATCGCACGGTTCTTGCACCTTCAGGTCGAGTTCGCGAGGCATGTCGTCGGAAGGCATCAATTAGTGGTCTGTCGCGTACTGATCTCTGTCTATATCTAGCGCATCAACCCGCCGGAACTTCCTCACTTGAGATAAGCTGCGAAGGTGCTGGTGTACGCCTCCTTGCCGCCCGTCTCGATGACCTGGCCATGGCACGGGATGATGCGGTCGAAGTCCCAGCCGGCGACGATCTTGGCCGCAGCGGAGAACGTGCTGTTTCGTTCACAGCAGCAGATTTGTCAGAGGCGGCCGGGAGGAAGAGCATGGACATGAGAGGCGCACGCAGGGTCCGATTTCGCGAAGCCGTTAACGAGCGTCTTGTGGAGACCGGTTCCGGGCGCGAAGCCCTTGGTCAAGAGGCCCAAGACGCCGCCGGTCGACTTCTGCTCGCGCGGAAAGCAACATCAGACGACGGTGAGCCAAGCCGAGCGCGCGCACAAGATGGCTCCGGTGCAAGCCAAAGGGCGCACCTGCTCAGGGTCGGGCTTGCTGAAGAGCAAGTCGGCCTCGATGAGCGTCCTCGAGGGCTTATGCAGCCACGCGATGTCCTTGTTTGGGTGCGGCTTGAACTGCAGGCCAGGCAGGGGAGGGCAAGTATCAGCAGCCGAAGACGAAGCGAGCACAGACAGGAGGAAAGGACGAACGTAGCACGTCTCGATCTCGCTCTCGTATCCAAACACCTCGTCCGCAGAGGCCGAGCCGTTCGTCTTGAGCTCGGCGACCTTCTGGAGCGCGGGGAGCTTAGCCTTCAGCCCCTCGGGCCCAACGCAGAGCGCCTCGGGGTAAGCGGCGGAGTACGTCGTGAGCGACATGGTGTGCTGCGAGGCGGGCGATGCACGCATGCTGTCAGTACTCGACGTCAAGCACAGAAGGTTGAAGACGTCGCCCACCTCGATGTCGAGAGCGACCAGCCAGCGCACTTGCCCTCCGAGTCGGGCAATCTCGTCCTTGGTCGACTGAGTGAGAGGCGACGAGGCGGCAATCCAGAGGTCACCCGAGGCGAGCTTGACGGCGGTCGACCGGCCGCCGCTGCAGGCGCGAGAGTAGTGAGACGGTAGGTCAGCCTAGACGGCGCCGCGGTGTTGCAAGAGGGTGAACAGAGGCGCACATGGGGATCACGCCGAACCGCCTGCGCCAGATCAACACCGTTGAGATCAGCAGGATTGACGCAGCGTATGGTTACCATACAAACGCACTTGAACGGCACCGAAAAGGTCGAGATCGAGGGCGTGACCTGGCGAATGACGGGCTCAACGGACATAGTGGACGGCCGGGTGGAAAGGGAAGGAAGAAGCTGGCTGGTACTGCGCAGCACGCCGGACCGAAGGTCTGCTTCAGCGGCTTCAGCTGCAGCGGACGTAGGTCGCGGAATCTCACGAGTTGCAGGAGAGACGCTGCAAATGATACGCCTAGTGATTAGCTGGGGATGGAGAGGGGAGGCGACGTGCCAAACGAACCTAGTAAAGGCAGGAGACGGGCTGGTGAAAGGCTGCGCCGGACGACCAAGCACGACACAGCAAGGTAAGCCAACAGCGCCGTCGAAGCACGGCAGAGAAAGAACGAGCGGACCAGAGGTACAAGAATGGCCGAGTGGTGGTTGGGTGACAGGCTCGAGCTCGGGGGCTAGGAGCAGGGAGGAAGAGGAAGGGCTGAGAGGGACGTCGTCGGTGTTCGACCGGATCGGCTCACGCCGTCGTCATCTGGCAGCTCAGTCGCCGACGTTATGTACTTGCTGTGCACGAGCATGCCGGCAAGCCACTGCCGTACTCTCGACGATAGCCATGCCGGCTCCATACCCACAGCTGTAACACGTCCTTCTACCTTACCGATCGATGTCGCGCGTGCCTTGCCTTGCCACTCACCACCGACAGATGGCCAACTAGGAGGCGCACGTCTGCGCAGCCCTCCGAGCGGCTGTTGGCTCGGCGCCCACCCAGCAGCGCCTGTCGCCGCTCCTCACCCACGACCCAAGCCGCCAGAGCGCATCATGTCGTGGCTCCCCTCTCCTCCCATGCAAACGACACGTGATTGGGAGAACATCATCGGGCCGAGCGACGCGTCTAGGTGTGAACCACGTAACACTCCCCAGGACTGGGCACTCAGAACAGCATTGCTGTTCAGGCACCCAGTTGACCTGAGGTAGACGTCGCAGCCTCGAGCAATCAAGACGCACAAGCCGACCTCCCGCCTCCGCCTCTCCGCTTCGGTCCACGCGTCCTCGCCGACCTGCTCTAGCCGGGTCCGCGGGCGCCCGCGGGCGCAGCATCGGGCGAGTACGCCCGTCCGCTTGACAGCGAACCCAGCCCTGTCTATTCCACCTTCCTTCCACGACGAGCCCTGAACAATTCTTTTGTAAGAGCGGCCGTCTGGGGTATTAGATGGGACGAGGTCTGCAGCAGCACCCGGTGCAAAGGCCAGGTCAGCGAGCGGCACGGTACACAACGACAGGCAAGAGGAAGAAAAAAAGCGCGTTGCGTCGAGGATCCCTCGAGAATAACTATGACAATGAATTGTAGACGCGCTCCGGACGTGGCGCAGGCTCCCCCTCCCTGATCCGGCGAGCCCAAGACGGGTGCACGGAGGAGAAGATGCCTGCTAGGGGCCTTGTAAGAACCCCCCGCCCTAGCCTTGGTATAGGAAGATTTTTCATCCGCGGGATCCCTTCCTTCGACGCAACGCGTATGCTGGCGATGAAGAACAGGGGACGTACCAGCTCAAACAGGGTTGAAGGCGGCAAGGAACGTAGCTGGAGGAAGACAGCCAATTCGGCCAACAAGGGGCACAAAGTCTGGCGACGAGCCGGAAGCAATAACGGGCAGCGCTAGTGCCAGGCTGACCTTCAATGTCTCCAGGCTGACAGGCACGTGGAACGAAGGGACAACCGGGACTCCGACACGGGTGCTCGGGCGGCTTGGGTGCCCAAGTGGAGGCTGACATCAGGGCCGGTTCTTTATCAGAGAGCCCGAACTTACCCAGTCATCAGGGGTGTCCGTTTCCCCGCACTGCCGCTGCCGCCGCCGCCGCGCGCAGGCTCTCAATTCTCCGCCCTCCCGCCCTGGATCCTGCTCCCCAGTCAACGCAATCTCTTCAAGTCGCTGCCAAAGGTACGGCCCCTTGCCCCTTCAAGCAGCATACGGCCGCGCACACAGCACGGGAACGCAGCAGCATAGCAGCGGAGGAAGAGCTGGCCGAACAGAGGCTGAGGACGGACGGGTAGGCTTGAACCTAGGGAGGACGCCGTCGTCTGGTCTGGCCGCAGCAAAGTATGCAGCTACCGCTGGAGCTCGTCAGCTCTGGCGTTTCTGCTGCTGCAGCGGCGGTCCCTGGCTGCGTCGTGTGTACGCGGAGGCGCAGGAGGCAGGCGTGTCGAGAGGGTGCTGCTGCTGCGTGTTGCGCTGGTCATGCGTGTGCCTCCCGCCGTCCTCGAAACTGACTGGCCGTGCTTCCGCTCCCTCGCCTCGCAGATGAAGGACATCCTCAAGACCGAAGAGTTCGTTGTTCCCACGGGCGTCACCGTTGCCCTCAAGTCGAGGATCATCAACGTTGAGGGACCCCGCGGAAAGCTCACCAAGAACGTCCGCCACGTCAACATGGACATCCAGCTTCACCAGAAGAAGGGTGCCAACACCATCACCCTCTCGGTCTGGCACGGCGGCCGCAAGCACCTCGCTTGCCTCCGCACCATCCGATCGCTCATCGAGAACATGATCAAGGGTGTCACCGTCGTGCGTACCCGTCTCCTTGTACCCCGGGGCTTGCCGCCCTTCACACCGGCGTCATGCTCCCTCTTCGTAGGAAAGCTGCACGGTGTCTGACTCTACCCCGTGCGGATCATTGCTTTGCTCCTTCGTCTCGGTGCCTATGTTCGACGCTCCCTTCCGACTGTTTCGACTCCTCCTTCACTATCGACTCCTCCTTCACTCGACCTCTTACCTCGACACACCTCGTGCCCCACCTTTCACCAAATTCCTTACCGACACGATGCTGCTTGCCTCGTTCGTCTCGCCTGGGACCGTACATCAACAGGGCTTCCAGTACAAGATGCGTGCCGTTTACGCGCACTTCCCCATCAACTGCATCATCAACGACGGCGGCAAGTCGCTCTCGATCCGCAACTTCCTCGGCGAGAAGCTTGTGCGCGAGATCCCCATGCTCGAGGGCGTTACCGTTTCCGAGTCCAAGATCCAGAAGGACGAGATCATCCTCGAGGGTAACGACGTCCAGAACGTCTCGCAGTCGGCCGCCTCGATCCACGGCGCTTGCCTCGTCAAGAACAAGGATATCCGAAAGTTCCTTGACGGTATCTACGTCTCTGAGAAGACCACGGTTGTCAAGGACGAGTAACTGCTCGACCTGAGATGCCATGGCGTTCTTTGGACACCCCTTTCTGCGTTGCGCGTCCGTTGCGAACCACACCTGAGCACGCTTGTACCTTCTTGAGCGCCGCAGTTATTCGAGTTCTGACAGAAGGCGTCGCCCGGAAGTCCATCTTCCTGGTTCAGCCCTGCATCGAGTGCTGCGTGCGTCGTGATGAGCAACTCGCCGTCGGCTCGCGTGCTTCGGTCGGGGGTCGCGACTTGTCGGGCGAAGCTCCCTGAAGCAGTCGGCACGCGCTCGACGACCATCTTCCCTTCGCAGAACCTCATCTTCAACACAGCATCCGGTGCCCGAGTGATCGTCAGCGATGGCTTTCGTTGGTTGCTCGCGCTGGGCTGCTTCGGGGCTCTGTAGCGGTGTAGCAGCAGCTCGAGGCGCCGCTTCGACCAGAACGGTGCCGTCCCCATCCTCCTCTGCATGCCCTGACGGTCCAGATCAAGCTGACGCCTGACATAACTACCTGCAGGCAGTGACCTTTACTACCCTAGAAGCTCGACCGAGCATCAGTGCGCTCGGGGCCTGCCACAGGGCGCTGCACACCACCCATCGACCTCCCGTCCACTCGTCATCGCGGGCTACCGCACGGCCAACAGCATCTACCGCCTTTAGCAAGCCAAAGATCGGCTTGCGGCCGCCATGCACGACCGCAGGAGGCTGTCGAGCAGGTGCCTGGGCCGAGCAGCTGCGCTCGTACGCATCACCGCCGCCGGCGTCCTCGCCTGCATCGCCTGCGACGACCGCGCGACCGCAGCAGCAGCCTTCCTTGCCTTCCTCCCCGTCGCCGACCGCCCTGCCACCCTCACCGACGCCCTCGAAGGGCTTAACCGACTGGTCCATCATCCGCAAGCTTCTAGTCAACATCTGGCCGCGCTCGTCGCCGTCAATCAAGTTTCGCGTCTGCGCGGCGCTGACGCTGCTCGTCGCCGGCAAGCTGCTCAACGTCCAGATCCCGTTCTGGTTCAAAGAAATCGTTGACCAGCTCAACATGGACATCGGCGAGCCGGGTACCGTCTGGATGGTCGTCGGCTGGAGTGTGCTCGGCTGTCCGTCCCCTTCTTAAACTTGCTTAGACGTTGACGTACGCCCGCGCAGTTCGCTGATCTCGGGCTTTACTCACGCAGACGGCGCCGCCCGCATCATGGCGACCCTCTTCTCCGAGCTTCGCAACGCTGTCTTTGCCTCCGTCGCTCAGCGAGCGATTCGCAAGGTCGCGCGTGAGACGTTCGAGCACTTGCTCGCGATGGACCTGCGCTTCCACCTCTCGCGCCAAACGGGCGGCTTGACGCGCGCCATCGACCGCGGAACCAAGTCCGTCTTCCTGTCCTGTTCCATTGGTGAATGAGGTGACCTCTGACAATGCTTGATGGCGTCCAGGGGTATTTCATTCGTTCTGAGCTCGGTCGTCTTTCACGTCGTCCCTACTGCGCTTGAGATTGCGATGGTCTGCGGCATCCTCGTGTGTCACGTCCTCTGCGCTCCTCCACCTCCCGCGCTGATATACCAGCCCTGTCGGCAGACCTGGAACTTTGGCTGGCACTTCGCCGCCGTCACCGGCGCGACCATGGCGACCTACTCGTGGTTCACGATCGCGACGACGTCATGGAGGTCAGTCCGGACAATCAGCCTGCATTGGCGTTAGCCTGTCGTTGACCACGCTCTGCGCTTCCAGGACCAAGTTCCGCAAGCAAGCTAATGAGGCCGACAACAAGGGCGCAACGCGAGCGGTAGACGCCCTCATCAACTTCGAGGCCGTCAAGGTCCGTGCCGCTCTCTTTACTCTGCGCCCGCCTCTGCTGACCGTGTCCCATGTCGCCAGCATTTCGGCAACGAGAAGTACGAGGTTGCACAGTATGACAAGACGCTGCAGTCCTACGAGGCGTCGTCCGTCAAGATCGCAACGTCACTCGCGTTCCTCAACTCGGGCCAAAACGTCATCTTCTCGACCGCCTTGACGCTGATGATGGCGCTCGCCGCGCAGGGCATTATGAAAGGTGTGTTTGCGGATGCTCGCCGATAGCCTGCCAAGGCAGGAGACTGATCCTTGTACATGTGCAGGCACGATGACCGTCGGCGACCTCGTCATGATCAATCAGCTCGTCTTCCAGCTCTCCCTCCCTCTCAACTTCCTCGGCACGGTCTACCACCAGCTGCGGCAGAGCCTGATTGACATGGAAGCGCTCTTCAATATCCAGGGCCAGACTATCCCGATCAAGGTAAGTATCTTCAGCCTGCGCTGCAGCCTCGCTTGCTAACTCATCGTGGGTTCTCCGCCTCAGGACGCACCCAACGCCCAGCCGCTGCAGTTCAAGGGCGGCGAGATCAAGTTTGAGAACGTCTCCTTCGGGTACCACCCCGACCGGCCTATCTTCCGCGACATCTCGTTCACCATTCCAGCGGGCAAAAAGGTGGCCATCGTAGGTACGAGCGGCTCGGGCAAGAGTACGATTTTGCGGCTCCTGTACCGGTTCTATGAGGTCGACGGCGGGCGGATTCTGGTTGACGGGCAGGATATCAAGGGCCTGAAACTCGACAGCCTGCGCAGCGTCATCGGCGTCGTCCCTCAGGTACGGCCTTTTGTGTTTGGACTCTAATATCGACTTACCTGTGTCTCGCTCTAGGACACCCCTCTGCTGCACGCCGACATCCTCCACAACGTTCGCTACGGAAGGATCGATGCGACGGACGAGGAGGTCAAGGACGCCTGCCGCCGGGCGCACGTCGCCGATACGATCGAGTCGCTGCCGGAGAAGTACAACACGAAGGTCGGCGAGCGCGGTCTGATGATCTCGGGCGGCGAGAAGCAGAGGTGCGTCCGGCGGGTGTAAGCTGGTATCTTTGCAAGCAGCTGACGACTGCGACCTCCACAGGTTGGCTGTCGCGCGTGTCCTCCTCAAGGACCCGCCGATCCTCTTCTTTGACGAGGCCGTGCGTCCTGCCTCCCTTCCCTCTCATCGAGCTGTGCTGATGTCGGCGGTCCACTCGTCAGACGTCGGCGCTGGACTCAGAGACCGAAATGAAGGTCATGACCGACGTCAACGCGATGCTCGCCGATCAGCAAAAGACGTCCGTCTTCATCGCGCACCGCCTGCGCACAATCTCCAACGCGGGTACGTGCTCTTGCTTCCTTCGAGGTGCAGCGGTATGGCTGACCACTGCTTTAATTCGCTCAGATCACATCATCGTCCTCCACAAGGGCGAGGTCGTCGAGGCTGGCACGCACGACGAACTGCTCGCGCGGTCGGCGGAGGAGGGAGCCATCTATAAGGGGCTGTGGGAGACGCAGCTGTCGCTCGACGCGACGTGAGGCATGGAGAGATGAGGACTTCGTCGTACAACACGGTGGGGCATAAGCAAACTTTTGTGATGAGGGCGTGAGATGAAAAGCGATGAACGACAATGGGCGGGGAAACGAGGATCAGTAAAGAAGGCGGAAAAATGAGATCAGGGTGCGAGACTGCGGCCGAGGAGAGCGTCCCTCTTTGCCTGCTCAGACTCCAAGTCGACCGGCGAAAGGGATACGAAGGACGAAGCGGACGAGTTGTGGTCGCTGTCGGCCGAGACGACGATGTACGGCCGGCTGAGAGCGGTCGGCGACTCGCTGTCTGAGCTTGTCGTGCTGCTCTGCTCTGAGAGGGAGCCCTTAGACTTCTGCAAGCGCCCAGACCAGTCAGATGGGCACAGAGAGTGTTCAGAGAGATCAGACGCACCGAGAGATGCAGCGTCCGCTTCAGAAGCGACTCGCCCTTGCGGTTCGTCCCGTTGGACGAAGCGTTGGGTGTCTGCGGACCGAGCGCATCTGGCGCGCTGCTGGAGGGCGCGCTCGTCGCCGATTTGGCCTGCGAGATGAGAAACGCGTGCAGGTCAGCAACAAATGTAACGCCGAACGTAAAAATTAGGAGGGCGGCGCACGGGCAGGTGTGAGGTCGACGAGGATGCGCTGTTGACCGAGGTGCTTGAGCCCGAGTCCTTTTGGTAGCCGAGAGCGGCCGACGCTTTGCGCCCCGTCTTCGTGAAGATTTGACTGACGAGTGAGCCGCGCTATGGCAGCAAAGGGATGAAAGAACCGTGTCAGCGCTCATTCATCAGGGCTAAGAGCAAAGCCGACTGACCTGACTCCAGGCCGCCCTGAGCATCTGGCTCTTCAGTTCGTCGACAAGGTCCGGGAAGCCCCAAGTCTTGTTGTGAAAGACGAGGCTCGGCGTCGTGAAGCGGAAGTCGTGCAGGTCCGTGAGGTTTCTGGCGCGGTCGCCCTGCAAAGTGCCAAAGGATGGGTCAGTTTGTGTGAGGTCTGAAGGCGGGGGATCTGGCGCGCCTTGTAGCTGGCGACGAAGATGGTGCTGAAAGGTTGAAGCCCAAGGGGTTAGCGGGTGTTCAGCGGGGAAAGAGAACTGAAATTTAGAAGACACACCTCTCAACCTCGATGTAGACGAAGGTACGGTTGTGCGACGCGCGGACGCGCATCTCCTCGGCCTGGCTCTTCTCGACCTGCTCCTTGAGGTTGAGATTCGACCGCGACAGCTTGAGCCGTGGCGTCACCTGGCCGGACGAGGGACCGTCGGCTTTGTTGATGCTGGACGAGCTCATGACGCGACTAAGCGGGCGCAGAGAGCTGTTCATGGACGAAAGACTTTGCGACGATGCTGACCGTTTCGGACCGCCGGACGTGACCGTCTTCGACGCAGTAGAAGGCTCAAACGCGTCCGATCGTGCGGAGTCCTCCGATGGTCGGTCGATGTCCGGCTGCGAACCGTCGTACGCCGGATCGGAGACTGCCTTCTTGGACTTTTTGTGGCTGTCGCCGCCTACGGACTTCGAGCCGTAGGCGTCCAGGAAGAAGTAGTTGAGGATGGCTCGGCCAGTCTTGCGCTCAATCTGCACCCTAACGGGATGAAGGTGCAGGCCGAAGTACTGGATGATTGAGATGCCGCCAACGGGCGCGAGGAGATGGAACTTGATGTTGACGAAGGGCTGGTTCTGCGTCTGTTGAGCGAGTTCATGCTCATCAGCGAAAATCGTCCACGGGGAGTGCAGGACAAAGAGCGGGGGCACCGAAGCGTTGTGACGAGCGCTTTGCCGCTCGTACCTCGAGAGCATCTCGGGGAAGAGAGCGTCGGGCTGGCCGTTGAGGGCTTGAAGGTCTTTGATGGTGATCTCGTTGATGAGAGAACTGTCTTTCTGGCTGAGATGGCTGAACTTGAAGTGCTTGAGGGCCATCTTTGCGAGCAGCCGCTTGTCGGCGCTCAACATGTTCCAGCTGATCTCCGCCGACGTCGCCTCCATCTTGAACGATGAGCGCTGGGCGCTGTCCTTGGGATCCCTCGGGTCTTGTGCGGCGGCGATGGCGAGGAAGAGCAAGTCGAGCTCCTCGACAAGCTGGCGCTTCTCGGCCTTAAGAGCGAAAAGCTCAACGCTGCGCTGCTGCCGGCGCTGATTCGAGTTGGCGCGGAGGTTGATCTGCATGCGGTCGATGACGCGGATTCGGTGCTGCAGGTTGAGAACGATGTCGGTGGCGCCCGACAGGTTCGAATGGTCGAAGGAGTAGATGAAGTCGTCCAGCCGCTTGCTTCGCTCACGCTGAACTGAGTCCTGGTACAGGAGCAGGTTGGTGACGATGTTGTAGAGCTGCACAGTTCCGTCAAATCAGCGAAGCGACGACGGCGAGGCAGGACGCAGATTTGCTCACCGAGGCGAACTGGCCCGGGTCGGACGTGACCGAGAGCCGAGGGATGTTGATGACGGCAAGGTCCTGCGAATCAAATCTGCCCGTCAGCCGTCACTCGAGCAAGGAGCGATCAAAGGGGCGAACCATGTTGTGACGCAGGTGGTAGGTGTCCTGGGTCGAGAGGTCGGAGGACAACCGGATCACGCGAGCCGCGTTGCGCAGGCGCAGCTGGTTGAACTTGTCGTATTGCACCGAGGCGGATGTCTGCGGGATGATGCGCTCAAAGTCGTCCGTCTGCGATCGAACATCGAGCAAGATCTCGAGCGGGACGAAGTCGGAGCTGTCGCCAGAGCGATCGGCAGGGTAGAACGCCTGCATTGCCGTCATCGTCATGTACGACCTGCGCGCGAAGCATATTTCCCTCAGCGCACATCACAAGGAAGGAAAGGCCGCAGGGGGCGCACCTCCTCATGACCCTCGAGTTGACCGGGTCGTCAAGGTCGCGCTCGTCGAGCACGCCGTACATCAAGAGCGTCGTGCTCATCGCCGCAAGGATGACGACGCTGTCGTCGTCGACGGAGCTGCGTAGCGCGATCTGAGGCTTGACGAGGATGAAGCAGTGGTTTTGCTGAATCTGCATGCCGTCCGACAGGCCCTCCCAGGGGTCGGGCGTTGGCGGCAGGCCGTCCTCGTGGTGCACAAACGTCCGCTTGGCTTCCCTCGTCTCGTAGTCGACAACCTCAGGCTGCTCGCCGGAAAGCATGTTGAGGAGGCCGTTGGCGAGTGCGGCGCCGGGGTGCTTGGAGGTACCGAACTTGGACGACTTCTTGGGCAGAGGAGGCGTACCCGCTGCGGGGTGGAAGTGGTGATTCGTCGGCGTCTGCGCAAGCTTGGGCTCTCGTGCGACGGTCATCTCGCGAATGAACTTGACGGCGCTGCCAAGGCGGTTGGGCAGCAGGAGTCAAAAAGGCGCGCGGTGAACCCATGTCTGAGGGCTGGACGTACAGTGCCGACATGTGGTACTCGAACCCTCGTCGGGCGCGCGAGTGGTAGTAGTCTGGCGGTAGAACGCAGCAGTCAGCGCGCTTCAGAAGCAACATGGACCCGAGGGAGAGGACGCACACTTGAGGACAATCTGCAGAGTTGACAAGCGAGAAGGTCGTCAGCACGCGGAACAGCAGTCCGACGGAAAAGGAAGCAGCCCACATTGCGAGCCTCGTTGCTCCAACTGATGTGCGGGTAGTGCGCTTGGAAGACGTTGTCGAAGCGAGCGTCAGTCTGCACGCTCTTCTCTGTCTCGGGCGTCGGCCGGTTTTGTGCATCCACGCCGTCACCAGCGCTGCCGCGTCCGGAGCCCGGGTCGTCAATCATGTTGTCCTGGAAGACGGCGCGCTCGCTGAGCTCCGTGCGCGGCCGAGATGACACCGCTGCGAGCTCGTTGTTGAGATCATTGATGTGGTCCTGCAAAAGAACAATCTTCTTGAGCAGCGAGCGGTCGGCGGGCGAGTCGTTCTGAGAGAGCGCGGGTGAAAAAGTCGGTCAGCCGAGGACGACGCGCGCAAAACCGGCGAGACGCACGTCGACCGGGATGCCGTCCACCTCAGCTCTGTTGAGCGACGCACGACCTGCCCGAAGGTTTTCGAGCGTCGCCTCGACCTCCTGCATGCGGTGCCGCGCGAGGTCGACTTGTAGCTGCAATGGGTCTGTAGGAAGAGGCGATAGTGTTCAGCTAAAGCCGATCTCAGCTCACAAAAAAAGAAAAAGAAAGAAGAAAGGCACCCTTGAACTGGTTAAGGTGGCACAGATGGGTCGGCTCGTGCCCGAACTTAGACGTCTCCTCAAACGCTGCACTGCTCGTCGTCTTTCCGTCCTGGGGCTGGCGTTGGACAGGCTCCGATTGCGGCCGCTTCCTGCAGCATGAAGAGTGTGAGCACAAGTAGTAGAACGCAGCGAGGCAAAGCGCGCACTTGAACGAGAAGCGAGGGCACACGCCGATCTGGTGCAGCTCGATTCGCGGATGCCCGTCCGAGGGCGCTCGGTCCGTTTCGACGAGGTCATCTCGATCGCGCCAGGCTGGATCGGGTAGCTCGGTCGGAGCCGTGAAAACTGGGTCCTCGTGAATGTCATCGACCACGAACTTGACCTCCTTCTTCTCCGGCTCCCGACAAAGAACCGACATGGCGCGCAGGTCGATGTCATCCAACACGACGTCGGCAGCGTAGAACGGCTTGTCTGGAAGGCGAGGGAGCCGGGTGAGATGGTACACGAAGTGGTACACGGGGGCGATACGCTAAGCGAACGACTTACGAGGAATCTTCTTGGTGCGCTGTAGCTTCTCGTTGGTCACTGTGCGCTCCTGCTCGCGCTGATGAAGATCGGCGCGGAACTTGGCGAGCTTGACCTTGATGCCAAGGTAGGTGTCGAGTCCTGAGAGCCTCACCGTTCGTCAGTCAAGACCTTAGCCTCGAAGGCGAAGGTGGGATGCGCACCCTCGTCCCAGTCCGACTTGCTGTCGTTGATGTAGAGATGGCTGATGAACAGCGGCGCAATCTCGAAGCGGTACTGCAGCAAGACGAGCGGAGTCTCGCAAGATTAACGTGCGTCACCACGTGAAGGCGAAAGAACCCAAGCACCTTGATTGTGGCCAAGCTCTTGCCGAACTTCTTGGACGGCGGTGGCGAGTTGGGGAAGAGCTTGCCCTGCCGGATGGGGAGGCTCATGTTACCGCCGAACAGCCTGAAGCAAGGCACCCGGGGCTCAGTTAGAGCGAAACCATCAATGCAAGGGGATGAGAGGACCAACCTCCACCACGCGAAGAAGTGCGTAAAGCCCTTGGGCGAGAAGTGGAACGAGTTGTAGCCAGTAGGCGCGCCGTCCTCGCCCGGGCTATGTCGGTTCGTAGGCGAGATGATGGACATCGAGAAGTGGATGTAGTCCGAGCGGAAGCCGTGGTACGAGTCGGCCATCTATGAGCAGATGTGAGGTAAGCCGGGCATCAGCACCATGTACACGACGCAGGCTCGGTATAGAGCGCACCTCCTTGTCCTCGCCGTCCTTGTCTATCGCCTCCGGCGTACGGAGGATGACCTCCCAGTGGGGCTTGAACTTGAAGATGCGGCACTGACGCTGCAGCTTGGCCCCCGAACAATCCTGACAGTCACCCTCGGTGCAGGTCCTCTCGAGCACAAAGCCCCAGCCGGCTCGCGCGCCGTTGGTGAACTTGGCGCACATCTTCGAGTACAGCGAGGCTCGATCACTGGCGTCGGGCTCTTTGGCGGCCTTGAAGTCATCGCCCTTGCCGTCAACATACCCGGTTGCACGGTGATCGAGCAGGCCGCGGAAGCTGCACGAGCGTTGGAAAGATCAGCAAGGGCGCATACCGAAGGAACGATGAGCTACGCGACGCACTCGGGGATGGCAAAGTAGAGATTGTCGGCCTCAATCTGGATGAGTTCATGCTCGGGGTTGGGCTTGTTGATGATGATCTTGGGCGCGCCCGACCAAGCGAGGACGAAGCCGGCACCGTGGTCCTGGAGACGGAGAAGGTCAGCATATGGGCTTGACGGGCAGACATCGCGGTCAAGAAAATAGACTGACGACGATGTTGTAGGGGTTGCGCGAGCCTGACTTGCGTATTCGAACGTCAGTCCGTCAAGAATCAGCAACAGACAGCTGCAGAACGAACCCTTGGCGTGGATGTGGACCGGTCCGACGAAGGTGATTTCGACCGACCAGTGAAAGACGAGGCGAAGCTTGTCCCAGAAGCCGATGCGCGGCGAGGGGTCTCGCGGAGGATGTGTGAGCGTCTGGTGAGTAGAAAAAGGCCTGCGTCAGCTTTCGCCTGAACCTGACGGACGCGCGGCACGGACCTCGAAGACCTTCATCATGTCCTGAATACCGGGCTGCATGGAACAGCCCCAGCCCCACGATGTCACCTCCGAGCTGTTGATCTTGATTTCGGGCCGCGCGTAAGTCTTGACGGGCATGATCGTCTTGGCAATCTTGAGCTCGAACGGCGCAGCGCCCTTTTCGCCCACGTCGGCGGGGATGATGGCCGTCGGGATCAGGAAGAAAGAGTCCGGTCCTGACATCTCCTCGCCGATGACGACGTCGGACTCGAAATGAAACGCCTTGAGCGACGAGTCATCCGTCTTGTTCATCGGTGGCAGGTTAAACAGGGGGACGGGGTAGTCGCGCAGGATGACGCGCGCTGTGTCCATCGTCCACGATAAGTGCAGCGGGACGAGGAGCGAGAACACGGTGTCTTTCGGTAAACCGTTGCCGGCTTCGTGCATGAAGTCGGTCAGGTCGTCCAGTGGGAAGGAAGGAGGGGTGACGGCGACCGAGACGCCGAAGAACGTCATGCGGAACATGGGGCTACAGCGCGAGTCGGACAAGACGTCAATCGGCAAGCGCGATTCGAGCTTTGTGCTCGCTTGGATCTGCGCATTCATGTCGGACGTCAGAACAAGAATAAAAAGCTGGTGAGTGCGAGCGCACCTGATGAAGATGCGTCGACTCTTTCCGCGAGTGCTCGTCAAGAGCGTTGCGGAAGCGGCGGACGTAGTTGACCGAGTTAAAGAGGTCCAACTTGGCTCGAGCTTCCTCGACAGGGATCGAGTGCTTGCCGCCGAACTTCCAGCGAGAGGATGTCTGCGACAGGTGCGGCGTGGCGGTATCTACAGCGTCTCGACCCTCAGCCTTCGCGATGGCGGCGACTTTGGCCTTGAAGGCTTCTTCCCGCTCCAGGCGCGCACTTTGTTCCGCCATCTGTCGAGGTAATCACTCTTATGTTAGTGCAGGTCCTGGGAAAGCAGGAGGCGACGAAGCACCCACCCCGACTCGCCAGATAAGGTTCAGTCCTGTATCGCCGGCGAGCGCGTCAGTCCTGCTAAATCAAATCGCGCAGTCAAGAGGAGAGCGTACGGGTCTCCATCGGATCGTCCTGCGCCTCGAAGCACAGCGAGCCACATTCAACCTTGATATCGGGCAGGCGCTTCGGCCCTTGGGCAAACGGCTTGACAAGGAGGCCGAAGTCTGACGAGCGAAACTGCTTGACGAGGTGCTTGAGCGACTTGACGGTGACGTTGAGGTTGAGGATGAGTTGCGAGAGCTTGAAGCCGTACTGTAGTGGCGAAATTTGAGACGTTAGCGGCGCGCGACGTGAGATTGGTTGAGAGGGGACCAACCGGGATCTTGATCTTAGCAGTCTTGAGAGCGACGGACACGGCTCGCTCGTTGCCGGGACCGAGGTAAACCTTGAGCGTCTTGATCGACAGCAGTTCATCCCAAAGCGCAGGCTGGCGGATATTGGGAACGAAGGCGAGGATGCTGTCGACCGCGAGGACGGGCGTGTTGGACTGGATCGAACCAGATGCCTTGCGAATGCGGAGGAAGACGCGCTCGCCGAGCGGTAGCTCAAGATCGACGTGTATCATGTGCGCGTTGAGCTGAAAGTCGAACTGCTCCTTGAGCCGCGAGTGTTGGGACGATGGCGCGACAGGCTGACCGCTGGGTGCCTTTCCTCGGAGCTGCTTGAGGCCGTTCACCGCGACAAGCGCTACCCAGGCGTGTGAGAGGTCTAGGCGCGCAGAAAGGAGGGGGATGGTGAGGGAGAGCAGGTGCTTGGACGGTTGAATAGGCGTCTGGCGAAAGACGATGCGGAGCTCGAGGGAGGGGATGCGCAGCGGCGAGCTTGCCCGTTCGACCGGCGTGAGCGAGAACGGGTCGCTCCGAACCTGTGAGAACCACGGCGGCTTCTCGTCCTTCTGCTTCTCGTCCTGGTAATCCCAGCCGACGAGCGTCTTTATCTTCTCTGGCAGCGGTGGTCGCGCCGGGAACATGTCCGAAAATGCCTTGAACTCGCCTGACGCGTCGAGTCCCTGCATGCGAAAGCGGCGAGCGTTGAAGATCGGTCGAACGCCGGCCTTGTGCGCCAAGATTGCAAAGAGCGCTGTCTGGCCCCCTTGCCGCGAGATCTCGTTCGTGTGCGAGACACCCTGGATGAGAATGTCTTCCTCGAGCTGCAGTGCCGTGCGCGAGGACGCGCTCCGGGTCGGGTGCTGCAGAGCGTGGTGCTTGTCGATCTGGCAGAACTGGCCGACGAGGCGCGTATGCACCCAAAGGCCACGCAGCAGTTGCTTGGAACACGCTGGGTTGGGGTCGACGGCGGCCAGCAGGGCGTCGAGATGAGAGAGGCAGATGTAGGCGACGAAGCCTGATGGAAGGCGCTCGAGGATGTTGGGCGCTTGTGAGGGAGCAGGGGAGGGCGGTGGTGCTGAGGAGAAGCGAGGGACACCTGACGACTTAAACTTGAGCCGATTGAGGGCGGCGACGCACTCGGCAAGACGTGAGACGAGTTCAGGCTCCCAGAGCTCGACCGCCACGTTGCCGAGGGCGACGTGCAGGTCTCCTAGAGCGGCCTTCGGACGCAGAGCGCGGTTATCTTGGTAGCAACCGTTGCTGTAGGAGGTCGATGTGCTGCCTGGGACGACCGCCTTGCCGGTGAGCTCCGACGGGTCCATCTTGAAGATGGGTGGGGCGATGTCAAAGGCTGGCTTGGCGGGATCTGTAGAAGAAGCGAGCTGCAGCGCAATCGTAAAGGGCCGGAGATTGACCGAGGTGCGGATGTTGAGGGCGAAGGCTTGCTCGGCGAAGGCGGTGAAGCCGAGAGGCCACAGTCGTGCGGGCGCCGTTCGCTTGATGGATCTGCGACAGCAGCGCATATCAGCACACGACAAGTCGCTCAACGCAAGGTCGGTCAGGACGAACTTCTTGGGGACATGCACGACATCCTTCGTCTCCATCTCGGCGACGAGGGATCCACCCACGCAATCAAGGGCAAGCAGTAGGTCCTCTTCCGCGTTTGAGGAAGAAGATACGACGATCTCGAGCCTGCAGCGCCCGACAGACGACGCGAACACGACCTGCGGCAGGTAGCGCACGCTTATGTCGGCCGGCGACGGCTCAGGCGGGTGGTGGTAGGTAGTAGGGGTTTGCAAGCGGGCTCGCCGGCGGCGCAGGAGCTGCTGGAGTTTCTCCACGTCGGATATGTGCAGACCAAACTCGACAGACTTAAGCGCAGCGTTGCCGACGACGAGGCCGGCTTCCATAGGGTTGTCGGCCAGCGAGCCGAGGCAGGTGGTGAACACCTCAAGCGAGGGCCCCTGGAGGCACAAGGTGGAGGGCAACACGCTACGCTCGCCCTTCTCCTGCGCTTGATCTGCGGCAGATCGGACAGCAAAGCTGATCGCGTCCGCTCGGGCTTGGAGCGTGTGCGCCTGGTTATCGAGAGCGCTACCCAGCCAGTCGTGGTGCAGCGGACTGGACTCCGGCGTCGAGGGTCGTCCGTCAAGCGAGAGGCCGAGGATGGCGAGCTCGAGCGGCAGGCGGGAAGCGAGATTGGATGAAGCTTCTTCGTTCTCGAGCGGGGAAGAGTAGCCGCAGGTGATCTTGCGAACCTGAAGGTGGAGGTTGCTGAGGGCAGCGATCGGCTTCTTCTGCTTCTTCCAGTAAGGGGGCTGTGCCGAGGTTGGAGGTGCGGACGCCTGCTTGGACAGCTTCGGCGACCACTGGAGCTCCTCCAGGCCGTGAACGTCAACCGACAGGTCCCCGTCGACGCTCAGGTCGAGCTTGACCGCCCCCGCGCTAAGCAGCTCCACGCCAGGTCCGAACCCATGGCCGACCTCGAGCTGGATTGGACCTGTGAGAGACAGCAGAGCCGATCGTGCATCGGCCGCGTCGGGCGGCGTCTTGCCGGACGGCGGCGACGACGTCGGAGTGAAGACATTCGCCAGCGACGGGAACGATGAGTTGCGCTTCGGCGGCGCACCGGCTGTCTGCTTTGGCTCTTTGACGCTCGAGAACCAGCCGAGCCCGCTCGATACCCTCTTCAGCCCTTGTCGTTCCTCCTGACTTTGCAGCGCGCGGACGTCCACCCGCGCATCGTCCGCCAGGTCCACCATGACCCACGCCGTGCCCGTTGCACGCCCCAAACCGCGCCGGAAGATGGTCCTCGCCGAGTTTTTGATCCGTTTGGCTGTGCGGTGCGCGTTGGGTGCCCATGGGTTGAGCAGCTCGTCGTCGCAGGCACCTTGATCGAACGACGAGTGGCGGCGCGAGGAGGGAGGGGTAGAGAGTTGGATGCTCGAGTGCAGGCGAAGCGCACAGCCGATGACCACCTCGATACCGGTCGAGCCCTTGTTACCATTCTCGTCCTCTGCGCCCTCCTGAACGACGCGCACGACCGTCGGGCCAAGGACCTGCACGTCAATAACCTTGACGATATTGGGCAGGCAGTTGAGCGCGCTTCGCAGCCAACGCTCAGCGAGCCTGCGCACGGACGACTTGTATTGGCTCCAAAAGCGCGCGCCAAGTGAAGGCGTGACGTCTCGCAAGAAATAAGAGGCGTCGGCGGCGTTGGAGAGCGCGCCGGGCGAGAGCGGGGAGAGGAGCGCGGATGGCGATTTTGGCGAAATGGGCGGCGAGGCGAGCATCGACGATTGCCGGAAGGAGGCCGCATCAAACGGCATGGACGAGTCGAAGGGTGCGGAGGTATCTGAAGGTGATGACAGGCTGGAAGGGGATGAGGCGTCGGTTCCGTCCCTGGGCGCAGCGGCCACGTCCCGCACCTCGACGCGGACGTCCTCGACGAGCAGTGTGAGCCAGGACGTGATACCTCGCGACTGGTCTGCGCGATGAAGCTCATAGCCAAGCCTGCGCAGGAAAGCAGCAGCTGATTAGTACTGAGAGCACGAGAGCTGAGTGCGGGCTGTGCGGACCTCTCGATGCGCAGGCTGACGACCTGCTCCCCGTCGGCCTTCCGCCGAGTATGCTTCCAGGCGAGCCCCCGTATCGACCGCAGGCTGACCGTCCGGATGGAAATGTGTCTGCTGAGTAGGCTAGTGAGGACGGGGAGGATGCGTCGGAGGATGAAGACGGTGCTGAGCCAGAGGAGGCCCAGCGTGACGAGCGTCTGGATGGTCTGCTGCAGCGGCGACATGGCGCCCGACTGCGGCGACGGTTCGGGTAGCGCGGAGATGTTGATGTGAGAACGATGAGGGGCTGCGGCGTCGACCTAGGCAGGGGGCCGCGCTGCTGCTGCTGTCGTCGAGAAGCAAGCAAGGGCGGTTTGTCAGCTCGTGAGCGGCGCGAGGAGAGGATGACGCTCGGGGCACGCACCCTGCGCAAAGGAGACCACTCCGCGAGCGAACAAGCTGCTCGGCGCAGATGAGCGAGTCGATGGTGAGTGGCGAGGATCTTGGATGGGCTGACTCGAGGGTGATTAGGTCTGTCCTAGGATGGGAAGTCGGGTGATGGCTCGGATCAGGGTCATCGGCGGAAGGGGCTTCTGGTCGGCGCGACAGACGCGCCTCTCCGTTTCAGCCCTCGACCTGAACGACAACGGCAGCATCCAGCCTTGCACTTGATCTTCACTTCAACCAGCCTTCCGCGCGCCTCCCACGTCGTCCTCGGCCGCTTCCCTGTCACCTCCGCGTTCGAACGAGCTCAAGATGACGCTCCAGTCGCCCTCAACTGCAACCTCACCCGCGGCACCTCCACCTGCTGCTTCCAGCTCAAGCAGCGCGTCGCGTCCGACGCCAGAGTCCAACCCCAAGTTTTTCAGCTGGCTCTCGTCGCTCTCGCGCGCGACGGGTCTCGGGCTGTCGGCCGCTTCAAGCCTAGAGGGAGGCGCAGGCAGTGGAGGGCGGTCCGAGTCGCAGCTGCTGCAGGACGAGAAGGACTGGGATAAGTGCGAGAAGTGGAAGGCATACCTGATGCAGTGGGGTACGTCCGCTCCTCGCTTACCTGCCAGATCGGCGTACTGACTTGCTCGTGGGTACTACTGCCAGACCCGTCAGTGGTGTTCATCCTCAAGCACTTGAAGCTCTCGGGCTGCGAGACGACGGCCGAGAGCATCCACTGCGCACCATGCGACATGACCAAGGCTGGCGGCTTCAGCGCGGAGCACGGTGTCCTGCTCTGTCAGGACCGGCTTATGGACAAGAAGCACATGGGCGTGCGTCTCTCAGACCATCTTCGCACTGGCTGGACGCGAGCGCTGATGACGGAGGGCCCCCTTTGCGCGCAATGCAGGACACCCTCAGCCATGAGCTCCTGCACATGTACGACCACTGCAAGTTTAAGGTCGACTGGTCGAACCTGCGGCATCACGCTTGCTCTGAGGTGCGCTCCCCGGGCCTAGCCTTCTCGCGCTGTCGTCCTTGCTCCTTGCGCTGCTGCTGATCATGCTTCGACCCTGCAGATTCGAGCGGCGAACCTTTCGGGCGACTGTGCGTGGTGGCAGGAGATTCAGCGCGGCAACATGGTGGCGTTGAACGCCCAGGCCGTACGTTCCGACGCTTGCTGCTTTCTGCGCTGCGCCGCTCTTGCGACTGCGCTTTCTCAACTCGTGCTGATAAACCCCCTCATCTCGCAGGCCTGCGTCCGACGTCGCGCCGTCCTGAGCGTGGAGAGCAGCCCCTTCTGCAAGAGCCGTGCCGAGGCCGAGCAGGCCGTCGACGACGTCTGGGACAGCTGCAAGGCGGACACGCGTCCGTTTGACCGGCTGTATAAATGAGGACTGCACCTCAGCCCGACCGAGCCGCTGTTGGTCGCAGAACCTTCAAACGACATCTTCTTGTGCCCCCCGGGCATGCCCAGGTCCTCTAGTCTGCCCGAGCGAGCGCTTCTGACACTGGCCCCGGTCGTGCGAATGCATCATGCCTTCAGTCGCGCTTGCCCCCCTTGAGCGCGTCGCGCGCCTTTTGGTCCGCCTGCTCCTCGCGGAACGCGATGGCCACGTAGCCGACGAGAACAATGTTGGCAACGACGACGGCGGCGATGGCAGAATACGTTGTGTTGTCTGAGCAGGGGCGAGAGAAGGAGGCGGCGATGCGAGCGCGGCGCGGTCAGCGCGGCTCGACGAGGGAGGGCACCATCGAGCTGCGAAGGAGGGACGCACTGTCGAAGTACTTGAGTGAGCCGAAGTACGTGCCGATTGGGGCGATGGCCATAGCGATGGAGAAGCCGACGAGCTTCATCAGGACGCCCTTCTGCCTGCAAGGCGACACGAGGAAGGACAAGGGGATGGTCCGGTCAGCCGTCGAGCTGGCTCTGAGCGAACGGCCTGTCCTCAGCCCCCTCTTTTGAACACGGACTCACGCTTCGGCGTCCGTGATCGACATCTTGCCTACTGATACAGAGCTCATGGCTGCGAGCTGGGATAGAAGTTGCTGAACAGTTGAGGTGGTCGTTGCGTACGCGACGCCGGATGCCGCCGGCGCGCGGTCCAAGAGCTGCGCCTCGACTGCGGTGCTCAAGATCAGTCCGACCTCCATCCCAACCTTCATCCGTGGAAGCCCCCGCTCGAGGCCTAGATGAAGCTACTTCTACCTCACTTGATGGCCTTGCTCTCACGAAGCACGACGGCGGCGAAGCACCCCCTCCGCTTTGCTCGCCCGGCCGCCTTGCACACCTTGCTCGTCCGCTGCAACGGCATCCCCTTCCAGAGCATCTACACGCAGGACGCGGACGTCGGTGCAGTGACTGGTAGCCCGAATGGCTTCTGAATCAAGCTCATTGCTCTAAGCGAGCTCGTCATCCCCGGAAGCGCCATCATCCTGGGAGGGAAGACGCTCCTGTAGGACGTTTAGCCCCCGGCAAAGGGCGACGAGCTCAGCTGGCGCGGCTGGTCAGAGGAGGCCTTCAGGGTCTTTGAGGCCGTAGGATTCCGTCCAGGTTTGTCCGCCCTTCATGTGCTCAGGTCGAGCACTCGCTGACCTGCATCGCGCGTCTGGCCCCAAGAGATGGTGCGTCTCGGCGCCGGCGCGCGTCATCCCACCACCGCCCTTCCTGCGCTCGTATCTGTCTGGCCTCGGCAACCAGCTAGACTTAGTATCGACTGTGCGTCTGCCGTACTGAACTGAACAGTCGAGTGAAAATCTTTTGACTCGCACCTTTTCGCGGTTTGGGTGCTGCTGCGCAGCGCAGCGCCTGCGCGACGTACAACCTGCTGGCCGAGGAAGAACGAGCGGTGACCGCCGCGCGCGTCTTGATCAAGCCTGTGGTTACTCGGCCACTCTCTCTTTCATGATCACTTGTTGAGGCTGAGCTCGCGTCCCGACAAATGAGGGTTGGTGGGCGGGTCAGCGCAAGAAAAGGTCAAAGGTAGGCAACAGAAGACGGGAAGGCGCAGGGAATATTCGCATGGACATCACGAACAACTGAAGACCCGAATCTAGAGTATGGCTGTTGAGTCGACGGAGGCCAACGCAGGCCGAGGCGCGTCACAGGTGCACTGACCCAGTATGCACCGGAGTTGATGCCTGAAAATCCAAAAGCCAGCGACTGGCGAGACTTGCGCGCGAGGCGGCGCAGGCAAGGGAGCAGCGTCGACGACAGGAGCAACACCTTTCCACCCGGCTGTCCTCACACAAGCAACAACTCGCACACTCCCAGGACCACGCCCACCCACAATGACGACCGCACAGAGGATCAAGGAGGTTGAGGATGAGATGGCGCGGACGCAGAAGAACAAGGTACGGCCGACGACTTGAAGCCCCTCCAGCTTCCTCGAGCACACGACCTGACCCTTGCTTCCTTTGCAGGCCACGTCGTACGTCCTTGGTCAACTCTCGCTGGGTCGGCTGTCTCAACGCGCTTGTGGCTGACTGGCCTGCTGTGTCCCCTAGGTATCATTTGGGACAGCTGAAGGCCAAGCTCGCAAAGCTCAAGCGCGAGCTCATCGCCCCGCCAGCCGGTTCGCAAGGAGGAGGAGGAGGAGCAGGGTTTGACGTCGCGAGGACAGGTATCGCATCAGTAGGCTTCATCGGAGTGCGTCCTCTTCTCTTTCAGGTGGTCTCTTGCGGCGATTCGAAAGCTAACCCCTGGGCTACCCCGCGCTCGACAGTTCCCCTCGGTCGGCAAGTCGACCCTCATGTCTAAGTTGACGGGCACGCACTCGGAGGCGGCCAGCTATGAGTTCACGACCCTCACGACTGTCCCGGGAACGATCCAGGTGCACGGCTGCCCGATCCAGATCCTTGACCTGCGTGCGTCCCTCCCGCCACTCGTGTGTGACGTCAAGCTTACTCGAGCTGATTTTGTGGCCTCTACAACATCACAGCCGGTATCATTGAGGGAGCCAAGGTGCGTCCTGAATGCACAGTCAGATAGTTCAGTCAAGGCAGGACTGACAAGCCATCGCTGTGAGCCCACAGGACGGAAAGGGTCGAGGTCGCCAGGTCATTGCCGTCGCGCGCACATGTAACCTCATCTTTATCGTGCTCGACGTTCTCAAGCCGCTCGGTGACCTTGCCATCATCCAGGGCGAGCTGGAGGGCTTCGGTATTCGCCTTAACAAGAAGCCGCCGCAAATGTGCGTTCTTTTCGCCTTTTGCGCTGCGCAGTGCGTCCTGACACCCCTTTTTTGCCGCGCACAGCACCGTCAAGAAGAAGGAGAAGGGAGGAGTGCGTTCGACTGGCCGCTCAATGACCTGCAACTCAGGCTGATCATGGCTGCGTTCCTCCGTAGATCAACATCACCAACACCGTCCCCCTCTCGCACATGGACGCCGACGAGATCCGCGCAGTCCTGCTCGAGTACAAGCTCAACTCGTGCGACGTCTCGATCCGCCAGCCGGAGGCCACGCTCGAGGAGCTTATCGACGTCATTGAGGGCAATCGCGTTTACATCCCCGCGCTCTACGTCCTCAACAAGATCGACGCAATCTCGATCGAGGAGCTCGACCTGCTGTACAAGATCCCCAACAGCGTGCCGATCAGCAGTTCGATGTGGCTCAACGTCGACGAGCTCATCGAGGTGCGTCTAATTTGACCTGTCTTGTGCAGTGACGCTGATTCGTCTCGCGCCCTGCAGTCGATGTGGTCTGCTCTCGACCTCGTCCGCGTTTACACCAAGCCGCAGGGCAGGCTGCCAGACTACAGTACATACCCGCATCATCTAAGCTCTCACCTTGCTCCCTGACTTACCTTATCACGCCCGCAGCGCAACCCGTTGTCCTCAAGCGCTCGAAGTGCACCGTCGAGGACTTCTGTAACTCAATCCACAGTGCGTTCCTTCCTGCATTAAAGCTTCCCTCACAATGCTGACCGCACTATACGCTGGCGCGTGTACAGAGGAGATCGCAAAGAACTTCAAATCGGCGCTTGTCGTCGGCACGTCGGCGAAGCACTCGCGCGGTCAAAAGGTCGGCCTAGACCGTGAGTGCCTCCTCCCTCCAGCTCGGCCCGCGCTCTCACGTCGCTTTCGCACTCCCTCTCTTACCCTTCGTTCTGCTGCCTTTCCTTTCGCCTTGCTGACGAAATCGTCCGCGCTCACCGCAGACGTCCTGGAGGACGAGGACGTCGTCACGCTCTTCAAGCGCTGAGCGCTGCTGCCGTGTTTCGTCGTGTGCTTGCGGGCAGCTCGTGTGCAGACTGCAGTGTATCGATGGTGTATCACCTCAGCTTGCGTTCAGGTCAGAGCAAGCGAGTGAGAGCATCGGCGGGAGTATGTGGGCGGGCGAAGTTGAGGTGGGCAGGTTAAGACTCCGCCGGAGAGCAGCACTTGTCGCGGACAGCATCAAGTGTCAGCGGCACCGCCGTCGAACGCCAATCCGTCAGCCAGCCCGACACCCCTCAGCGATCCCTCAACACGCTTCTCAGCCCTGTCTCCTCTGGCAGACCAGTTCATGCTCTTCGACCCCTCACATCATCGGCCGATCCACTTCCCATCCTCCTTTCTGGTGCGTCCCTGCTCTCCGCGCCGCGCCTCGCGCCTTGCCCCTTGTTCTCCACCTCGAGTCGCCGCTGACCATGCCTCTCGGCGTGCGTCCGCACTCCAGCGCTAAAGCTCTTCTAGCTTCAACCTCGTAAATCCACCTGCCCAGCATGCCCAACGTCAACATTCGCCGCGATGTCGAGGTGCGTTCCTTGCCTCCCCCGTCCCGCGTCACCTTTTTGGCCGCGCCAGGGTGTGTCGGGTCGCAGCAGCACCTGATGATGACCTTGGCACTGCTCGCATTGTCCCTGCCGCCCACAGGACAAGTTCTATGTGCGTGTTTGCTCTCCAACTGCCCGTCGGCAGGGCTACCAGCTAGTTACGAGCTCACTCACCTTCATCCACTTTGGGCACCGCAGCGGTACAAGATGCCGCTCCTAGAGACCAAGATCGAGGGCCGAGGCAACGGCATCAAGACGGTCATCCCGAACATGGCTGACATTGCCAAGGCGCTTGCTCGCCCTGCTGCCTGTGCGTTTCACTACTGATGAGGGCGGGAAGCAGTGAGGCTGACACCCTCTCGCGCGCGCATCGCAGACCCGACCAAGTTCTTCGGCATTGAGCTCGGCGCGCAGAGCAAGGTTGACGACAAGAACGAGCGCTACATCGTCAACGGCGTTCACGATGCGCCCAGGCTTCGCGAGGTGCTGGACGTTTTCATCGACAAGGTGCGGTGTGCTCCTTGCGGAGGTTGCCAGCCGCTTCATGCTGACTTGCGTTGCGCCGCTGCCTCGCAGTTTGTTCTCTGTGGCTCGTGCAAGAACCCCGAGACCTTTTTCGTGATCAACGCCAAGGCCGGCGACGCCTGGCGCGACTGCAAGGCCTGCGGCGCGCGCACGCCGCTCGACCTGCGCCACAAGCTCACGTCGTTCATCATCAAGAACCCGCCGCCGCCCGAGAAGAAGGTCAAGGGGCTCAAGTCGGGTGCCGAGAACTCCACGGCGGCCAACGCCGAGGCCATCATGGGCATCTCGCGCTCGTCGTACGGCGACGACGCGCAGGAGGACGCCTCTGCCGAGCAGGAGGGCCAGGACGACGTCAACGTCAACGAGGACGACATCCCCGACGTCGAAGGCAGGTCCGACGACGATGACTGGGCCGAGGACATGTCGCCCGAGGCGGTCGCCGCGCGTGAGAAGGAGCTTGCGAGCACGCTCAAGAACTCGATGATTCTCGGCGACCAGGGCGCCGGCGAGGAGGACGAGGAAGAGGACGAGGACTCGCCCTACTACCAGCTCAAGGTCTGGGTTCAGGAGGAAAAAGGCAAGGCGGACGCGAAGGCCATCCTTGCCAAGGTCAAGGAGCTCGGCATCGAGAAGAAGCACAAGGCAGTCCTCGTGCTCTCCGAGTGGCTCTACACCGAGGATGCCGTCAAGGAGGTCCCCAAGTACTCGAAGCTGTTCGCCAAGGTACGTACCGGACTTCCTTAACTCTGTAGACTGTCATGCTGACTTGATCGGCCGATGCGTTTGCAGCTCGTTTCGTCCGAAAAGCACCAGAAGGCCCTCCTCGGCGGTGTCGAGCGCCTGTGCGGCGTTCACCACCCCGAGCTCCTCACCGACGTCCCCAAGATCCTCATGGCCTACTACCAGGATGACATCCTTGAGGAGGAGGTCGTCACGAACTGGGGCACGCACGTCAGCAAGAAGTATACCGACAAGGAGACGAGCAAGAAAGTCCGCAAGGCCGCCGGCTCCTTCCTCAAGGTGTGTCTCTCCGTGTCTCGGTCCACCCTGCAAATCATTTTCTGACCTGTGTCTCTGTCCCTCGCACAGTGGCTCGAGGAGGCCGATGACGAGTCCGACTAAGCGCCGGCTCATCACCCGGTTCTGTCCCGCGCCGCTACCTGATCAGCTGCGGGCTTCACCTTTTTACGCCCTCAGCTTGCCGCGCTGGTCGCAGGCGCACGTCTCAAGTCCTGTAACGGCTCCGTTCCCTGACATCTTCATGAGCCTCAGCACCCCTCTTCTGCCGGCGTGTCCGCGGACTCGGGCGTGGTGCGCTTCTGCATGCGCTGCGGCTGCCGTGCCTCAGCGAGTCCTCTGCGAGCAAATGTGTGCTCTTGGGTGGCCGACCCGGGCAACAGGGAATATACGCCGGAGTGCTTCCGGTCTTTCAGCTAGCGACGAAGCCAGGTGTGTGCCTTGATCGAGCGAACTTCTCGAGGAAGACGTCGTCGTCGTTTTCCTGCGACTCCGCCGTCGCGACCAACACCAACGTCGCTGCCGCCGCTTCCTCAGACGGGCCTTTAGAGCAACCGCGTGGCCCTCCTTTGAAGCTCGGCACTTCATCCAGGTGTCTCCAATAGCTCTTGCGCCCCTCGAATCGGCCTCGGCAAAGCCCTCGCTCGTCCGCGCCCCGGCCCCTCTTCACCCGATCAACCTGCTCCGCCTGCTTCCACGCCTGGTTGCAAGCGCGTCTACCCTTTCTTCCCGCCATGCGCTCCATTCTCTTCGGACGACGTGTACTGGCAACGCGGCCGATCTACACCGCTCGACAGTGTACGTAACCCTGCGCCGCTCGATGCACCTTCCACGTTCCCTTCCTCACTGCTCTCGTGGGCTGAACCGCTCGAACACCTTCGGCTGGTTACAGTGCACGCCAGCCCCTTCTTCTACTCGGCGCAGACCTCCAATGCACCTGCTTCGGACGTTGCGCATGCTCCGGCGAGCTTGAGCTCGAGCTCGGTGGGGTCGGTCCCCTCCGCTAGCGACGTCCCTATGCCGTCGTCCGTCGGCTCGCCCCCTGCGCCTACCCCTTCGCCAACTTCAATCGAGGCGCCCGAACCCTCGTCGTCCAGCAAGGGGACTAGCAGTTCCGTCCCTGCTCTCGAAGCTGGCAGCGGCCCTTCGTCTGCCCAGTCCAGCTCGTCCAACGCGGACAAGAGCGCGGCTCCTGCTGCAGCGACCCTCCCTGCAGCCGATGCCCCTGCTGCTGGACCGACCTTTGTGGTCGACACCGCCCTGAGTCCTGCCGGTATCCAAGACTCACCTTCGTCGTCCTCTAGCACTGCCGCTGCAGACTTCTTCATCCCTCCGGTTCGCAAGCCGCGGGCGCCTTCCGCTCTCAAATCAGAGGCGCCGGAGTCGGCACCGCAGGCTTCCACGAGCAGCGGCTCGGCGCTCACATCTAGTGCACCCGATGCCACGCCGGCGAAACAGCCTCCATCGTCTGGTGCAGCTGCACCTGAGCAAGACGGAAGCGCGTTCATCCCGCCCGTGAAGACGAAAAAGAAGAACGCCAAGAAGGCGTCCACCTCGTCCACAGGAGACACAGGCGTCTCCCCCCCTTCCGAGGCGGCGACGAAGGCAAAGGGCGGGTTGAAGGCGACGAAACTCGGATCGACGAAGGAGGAGCGCGCTCCGCAGGTTTCGCCCGCCGTCCCGGCGAAGCCCGCGCGTTCGCTCGTCAAGCCTCCGCCGCCCTCTCCCTCGCCCGCCGTCGAGGAACGCGTTTCGGAGGGTGCTAAAGTCTGGGTTACAGGCTTCCCGCCAGGTACCGACGTTGACGACATTCGGCTCGAGCTTGAGAGGACGTGCGGCCCTGTGACGCAGACCCAGATGCGCCGCAAAACACAAGTCGGCGACATCTGCGAGGTTACCTTCCATCGCTCGAAGGACGCAAGACGTGCTTGCGAAGGCCGCATATCGCTGGGTTCGGACCGCTTGCTGGTGACGGCGCCCAACGCTCGCGATCTCATCATCGGCGGCATCCCTCCAAAGATCCAACAACGTGACCTCGAAGCCGTCTGTCGTGCCTTCGAGCCGAAGCATACAAAATTCACGCCAGACTTTGGAAGGAAGGGCTGCAACCGAATGCATCTTAGGTTCGCAGGCCACGCTCAATTTCTGGCCGCTCTCAAGAAGGGGTCCGTTACCGTGAGCGGAGAGATCTTCCCGCTGAGCCACAGATCAGACGCCTTCACGTTGAAGGCTGCGCGTGAATCGACACCCGTACAACACCTTTCGGAACCGGTCGAGCACAAGCGCGCGTCTCCTCCACCCGAACCCCCTCGGCTGCCTGGGTTCGCTCCGACTGCCCCACCCCGCTCGTTGCCCCCTTCGTCTGGCACCCCGTCACCGGCCGATCAAAAACTCTCTTCCATCGTCCAGACGGCCAAGGCCGTCGATGTCGGTGCCGCCGCGCCAGCGCCTACGCTCGAAGTGCTTCAGACGGCTACGCCTGAGGTGGCTCTACCCGCACCCCGTCGCCCCGTGCACTTCCTGCGGTCGAGCTCGCCCGGCGCGCACCTCTCGCGTTACCAGCCGTCGGCGTACCCGCCCGCGACGTCAGTCCTGACGTCAGCCTCGTTCCGGCGGTCGGTTGCCCTCTTTCAGCCGCTGTTTACGCCGAACAAGTGGAGCGAGCGCTCGTTTGCAGACGACGGCGGGCAGAAGGTTTATCTCACGCGCGAGATCCTCGCTCAGGAGTTCGTCGAGGGCATCTTTGCGCCTGAGCAGTTCGAGAGGCTCGGCGGCTGGGGCGAGGTCGTGATGGGCACGCTGTTCCTGCGATGGGCGGACGCCATTCAGGGCCTGCATAAGGTGAGCTTCTGCTTTCCATCCAGGCTCGCCTAGCGCATTGACTGACTCGGCTCATTTTTTTTTTTTTGCCGTTAGCACCACGCCGAGATCAGGTCGAACCGCGACTTGATCCGCATCCGCATCATCTCGCACGAAACGTACTACCCGCCGACGCCGTTTGGCTCCATCCCAGACCCGGCGCGGCCGCCCGTCGCGCCCCAGGGCTTGACAACGCGCGACCTGCACCTTGCGCTCGCGCTGGAGAAGCTTGTCGACGACGTCAAGGGCATGCTGGCGCAGGAGGCGAGCGTGTGACGATGACCATTTATTGCCAAGAAGACGCTTGCCAGAGTGGTACAACAAGCATGCTCATCGCTCTGGAGCTGCTGACCCCTCCTACGCGCTGCTGACGCCCTAGACGGCCGTCATGAGCTGCCTGCCCTCCCAGGCTCCGCCCGCTTCCAGCGTTCTCAAACTTTGGATGACTCCCGGCTCCCAGCAGACGAATTTCTTCCATCCGCCATCGTGCAGGTCCGGGATGGCGCTCGCGGCCTTTGCGCCGGGGTTCCAGTAGACCGCGTCCGCCCAGCCGCCCTCGCACCGCACCTTGACGCCCAACCCGGCGCGTGCGCCGCCGTAATCGATGAAGAGGTCGTTTGTGAGCGGCTCGGCCGACGGGAAGTGGTAGCACCGCGCCGTCTCGGAGGCGATGCGGACGACGTCGTCCGACTTGAGGTCGTGAGGCGAGGAAGGGTCGGTGCGGCTGGTGTAAGGAAGCGCAGCGAGGGGGGAGGCCTCGACAGCCTCGAGCGTCGTGCTCTCGGGCAGGAGGTAGTCTAACGCAGTTCAAAGGCAGGATCAGACACTCTACGCGCAAGGCAGGTCGAGCAAAGACTGACAGGTGTGTAGACAGGTCTGGAACCTAAAGTCCTCCTTCGCGAGGTTGCGGATCTTCAGGACGGTGTCAAGCGCCGTGCTTGAGAGCGAGATGGTGTACTCAAGATGGAAGGCGTGGGGGAACATGGCGGCGATCATCTCGTTTGACTCGAGAGCTGCGACCAGCGTCAGTGTCGTGCGTACTGTTGCGGAAGTCGCAGAGGGCGGGCGTACTGAGAGTCACCGACGTCTTCTTGTCGTCCTCGGACTGCGAGGCAAGTGTCCAGCGGTTGATGCGCGCGAACCCGTGCGCGCCTCCCAGGTCGGGATAGTCCGGGTGCTTGTCGGTCGCGAAGACGGGGAAAGCGATGGGGCTGAAGGAGGGTGGAGGTTAGCAGCAGTGATCGCGAGATTGCTGAACGCAAGTAGCGAACGTACATGCCGCCTCGGATAGGCCCCGTCTCGTCCAGCACGGCCGCTTCACGTACTCTGATATCAGCAGCGACCCACAGCGACAAGAACGAGTTTAATGACGCACTGTCGCTCATGAAGAAGCGCTCCTCAACCGGCCCTCCCTTCTCGCCTGGCGACTTCCAGCTCGTGACATGGGCGCCGTAGAAGCTGGCAGCCCCGCATGAGCGTTCAATGACTGTAGCCAGCAGGGCAGAGCATAAGAAGACGTACTAGATTTCCGCAGACGAGCCCTGTTGAGCAGGTTGTACAGGCGGGTTAGCTGCCCGCCGCAAAAGTCAAGTTGGACAGAAACGGCACGCACCTGGTGCGAGAGGGCGATGATGGTGTCGTTCGTCGTGATGCCCATGGTTGTGCTTACGAGTGAGCTGCTTTAGCGTGAGATGTTCGAGGGAGGTGGGAGGACGGGCCTGTCGAAAACGGGCCGTCGGCTGCCGGAGGGCGGTCGGATGCGCCGGGCGGTGGGCCGAGCTTGCTGTGTAAGCAGGATAAGCAAGGTGATTCAAGCTGGAATTACCTAATCTGGCCTTGACCGCTGCGGTCGACTGCGCGCTCAGCCCCTTTGCCTTCAGCATCCCAGCGACCCCACGCACCATGTCCGGTCAGTCGCGGACGCCTTGCTCCGCCTGATGTGACACTGACCATCTCAACCCCTCGTCGATAGGCTTTCAGCATGCGCCAGTATCGCTCGGGCTGATGGTCGTTCCGCCGGTCGCCAGTCTCGCGGTGTCGCTGCTCGGCCTCAAGCCCTGGGTCCCGCTCGTCTGGTCGCCGCATCTGACGCAGCATCTGCAGCTTGTGCGTCTTCCGCCTCTTGATCCAGCATTGGAGCTGATAGATGGCTTGAGATCCCTGGCAGTACCGCGTGCTCGCGTCCTGCCTCGTCGCGCTCGACTCCTCGACGTTGCTCTTCTACCTTCTCCTGGTCTACCACACTTCTCGACACGCTGAGCGGCTGCTCGGCTCGCGCAAGTTTGCCTCGTACATCCTGCTCGTTATCGGCGTCGAACGACTGCTGTCGATGCTCGTCCTGGCGGCGCTGCATGGCTCGACGGGCTTAAACAAGCTCGAGGCAGGGCCATGGGTGCTTGTCGCGGCCGTCATCGGTCAATGGTGGAAGTGCACACCAGGGTTGTACACCTTCCGCATCTTCGGGGCCGAAGTGGGCGACAAGATCTACCCGTTCATGCTGGCCGCTGTGGTGTGTCCCTCCTCCATCGCTCTGCACGGCCCCGCGCAGATCGCTGAAGTCCCCTCCGCGTAGATGGCATTCTCCGCGCCTCTGCCGGCCCTCGTTTCGGCCCTCGCAACTCACCTCGTCCTTGCGCACCCCCTCTCAAGCTCCTACATCCTCCCGGCCTCGCTCTCGCGCACCGCAAACCGCTTCCTGCAGCCGCTGCTTCCCCCCGCACCCCCACCGCAGCGCAGCACGGAAGCCTGGCCCGAGCGCGACGCCGAAGACGACCTGCGCCAGTGGACGGCCGTCGCTGGTTTGCGTCGACGCATCGCGGCGAGCGCCACGGCAGCGGCAGCGCCGGCGCCGGCGCTGCCGATGACTGCAGCGCCCTCTCCAACAGGAGGGGAGTCGAATGCACAAGGTAGGCAGCAGTGGGCGGCTCAATGGGTTTCGGTCCTTTCTGGCGGGCGAGGGACGGCTGGTCGCGAGGGACAGCAACCTAGCGAGGAGGACATTGCCGGGTGAGTGTCGGTCACCCTTCCGTGCTTTCGCCTTACGCTGACAACTACACCCTCTCTTTGTCTGCAGCATGTCTACTCTCTTCCCGGACGTGACTCGAGCCCGCATCATTCGCGCTTTGACCGAGAGGTCAGTCCATCTGCTGCATTCTTCTGCGCGGCTTTGGCTAACATATCACCGTTCGCGCCAGCGATCTCGACCGTGAGCGCGCAGCGGAGAGCTTACTCGCCGACGCTAGCTGAAGATAGAAGTCCGTTCGCCCTCGAGATTGACAACTCGTTGCTGTGGAAACCCACAAGGGACGTGCGGCGGGGTGAAGGGGGTGAAACAGGGGGTAGAAGGGAAGCTGCGCTCGCACCTCCTGCTGCAGATACCTGTTGCCAGTCTTTCGGACGCCTTACGCGTTCAGCTGGTCTAGATATCGAAGCTGTATCACTTCTTTGCGCGAGATGCAGGCGAGGTGCAGGCGAGGTGCAGGTCGTTCATCGTCACGGCTGCGTCCCCTTCACGTCGATCGTACTTCGTCAACTTGCCCCTTTTTTTCATCACTCGCCGACGCAGCCTTCCCCGAGCTCCTTTTCGCGACACCTCAACGAAACCTCGAAGAAGTTTCAGCTATCCTCGGCGCTCGCCGCTGCTTGCCGCATGGCCTCAAAACGGGCTGTCAAGGGCAACTTGCTCTTCTTCCCTCATCTACATTCCTCTTTCTCTTCCCCCAAGCTCCGCTCGACCGCCTTCCTCGACACTCCTTTTCAACCTCACGCTCCTTCGAACCCCTCCTCAACAGCACAGATGTTCATCACCCGAGTCGCCCTGGGCGCTCTGGCCGCCGCCTCGCTCGCATCCGCTACGCTGCCCAAGCTCGGCGGCGTCAATATCGCCGGTCTCGATTTCGGCATGAACACGTGCGTGCTCTCTGCCTTCGCCGCGTCGCTTCGTTGACGAGACACTGACCTCCTATCGACGCGACGCGCAGCTGGGGCTGGTCCGGCGCATACCAAGCGCCTGACATCTCGCAGATTGCCCACTTCGTTGGGTGCGTCCTCATCCTTCCTTTTCTTGCTGTCGGGTTGCTGAATGCCTTCTTTCCTTCAGCAAGGGCGCCAACGCGATCCGCATCCCCTTCGGATGGCAGTATCTCACCCCGACCGCCGGCGGCGAGTTTGACGCAAGCTTTTTGTGCGTGCCTTCCATTCCATGCTTCCGTTCGCCTGCGCTGAGATTCCGAACTACGTAGCGCGCTGCTCGACTCGTATGTGCAGGAGGCCATCTCGCTCGACGCCTGGGTCATCCTCGATCTGCACAACTACGGCAGGTGGAACAGCGGCGTCGTCGGCATTGACGGCCCTTCTAACGCTCAGGTGCGTGCGCTTAGCCTGCTGCTCTGATTCGTCACTAAGCTCCCTTTGTGCTCCTTGCTGCAGTTCGCCTCGCTCTGGGGCAAGCTCGCAGCAAAGTACAAGAATGACAAGAAGGTCATTTTCGGTCTGATGAACGAGCCTCGTTAGTGTGCTTCGGCCGCTCGAACGTCCGCAGCTTAGGCTGATGCCCCACGGAGCGTGCAGACGACCTTGCCAACCTGTCGGCTTGGGTCGGTTCTTGCCAGGCAGCCGTCACTGCTGTACGCCCCCCCCCCCCCCCCCCCCCCCCCCCCCCCCCCCCCCTACACCCCCCCCCCCCCCCCCCCCCCACCCACCCCCCCCCCCCCCCAGCAACCCCGCACAAAACGTACCCCATGCAGCC
>MVAM01000102.1:0-47207 GCA_014825675.1 Cystofilobasidium ferigula
TCGGCTGCGAGAAGCGATAGGTGATGGACGAGCCGCGGCGGTGGGCGGCTGGCTGCTGCTGCTGCTGTTGAAAGTGCTGCGAGAGACGCGAGGAGGGGAGGGGATGCTTGTGCGCCGACAGGAAGACAGGCTCGGACGGGGGCTCGGGCGTCGTATACAGCGACGAGGGGTTGGGGGAGGTCTGGAGCCCGTCTGCAAGTTTGGGGCTTATCCTGGCTGCGCTCGGCGCCATCAGCAAATGCTCCGTCAGCGACATCGACCGGGATTCAGCGGATGCAGCGCCATCAATCATTGACCAGTCGTCGTTGAAGCTGCAAGGCATAGCAAAGTTGGTGCTACAAGCATAGACAAGCCGGTATGTGGAGGACATACCTTCTCGTGCTTCGACTCCAGCCGCGCGATTTCGCGTTGCAACTGAGCGATCAAGGCATCCCGCTCGACAACCTGTCCATAGCCTACCGTCAATGTTTCTTACACGCGCACAGCTGACTGAGGGAATAACGCACCTGCGCTTCCAGAGTTTGAACGCCTCCCGCGCCTTGCCAGTACTGACGGAGGGCTTGCGAGAGCCGACCACGCCGGTCGGTAGCGTGGTCGTCGGGCTCGTGAATACCCCACCGCCTCCGTCGAGAACTGGCGACGCACTGGAAGCGACCGGCGGCGGCGGGCGGTCCTGCGCTGTTGGGTTACGCTCGATGCCCTGCAAGCTCGAGAAGCGCTGCGGCTGCGGCGGGCTTGTTGAGGGCGGGTATAAATGCGGGTAGCCGCTGTCGGCGGTCGCGAAGACGTTCATCGAGGGCGAGGCGGAGTGAGGGGCGGGGACCGAGGTTGAGGAGGAAGGGTATGAGATGATGGGGTGTGGGTTGTGCTGGCCGCCCGAAGACGGAGGCCACACTGCAGGTGGAAGACCGCCAAGCGAGTGCGGGTTGACGAAGTAGGACGAAGGACCGGCAGCAGCAGCAGGCTGGTACGGGCCCTGGTACGATGCCATCGAGGGCGCGGCCGCGTACTGCTGTGGACTGGAAGACCTTCCAAGCTCGAGCTCGAGCGCGCCGGAACGGCCGCCGCTGCCCGACCAGCTTTGCTGAGAGCCGGGCAGACTGAGCAGGTGGTGGTAGTGCTGCGGATCCATCGTCTCGTGTTGCGTCTGCGCGAAGAGGTAGTTGGGAGGGCCAGGTTTGCGTCCTGGCGTCGGGACCGCCGCTGGATGGTGGAATCGGAAGAGCGCGCATCCCCAGTCATGCCTTCCCTCTCGTGCTGCTGCGGTATGTTCCCTTTGCCGTTTCTCGGCGGTTCATCATCAGTTGTTAGCCGGTCTCGGCGGGCGGAGGGCAGCCTGTTCTTTTCACGGCGAGCGCAAGGCGGCCGAGCGCGGCCAACCGTGGAGCCCCTCTCGCCTGCGCGTTGGGAAAGGTCGGCTCAACGTGGTCCGGAAGCAGAACTCGGTGGCCTGATCCTGCTGAGATCACACTCTAGGAAAGGCTCTAGATCTTAGCCCCCCAGTCACTACTGTAGATCAATGTAGTCTTCACTGCCTGATTGGCCCTTTGATCAATTTCACCAGCCCCCTTGCTTGATCAACTGTGATCCAGCACTGGATGAAAGGGACGTCCCCTTGATCATGAGTGGCTCAGGGCGCAGCGCTGGGAAATCGAAGATCAAGGGGATCGAACGGCCGCTGACAGGCCTCGATCCTTGACTTGCAAGCACCGTGCTCAGGGTGATCTTTCTTCAAGACCTTGGATAAGCTTCCCCGGGCACGACAACCGCGCTGGTCCTCAAGTTGAGAGGATCCTCACCCGATCTTCAAGAACGCGCTCGGAGGGAGCATGCTGCCGTCGTCTGGTCGTCCGGGGCTCGGCCAGCGCAGGCTGCTTACGGCCGTCCACTCGCACGGCGGTGACTCGCTACTGAGCTTTGCTTAAACACGCAGGCTTTTGCAGGGCGGCGCACGCAAGACAGGAGGTTAGGAATGGTCATGCGCATCGTGAGAAGTGGGTCAGGGGGGTAGACTACGGGAGACGCAGGCGGAGGACAAGTCAGCGAGCGTGGCTGGCTAAAGGAGGAAGCGAAAGGGAGTCAAACGCACTGACAAGAAGGGGACGAGTGCTGTGGGCGGGATACAGTGACGCAAAGGGTGTGGCGAAGCGAGATTTGGGGGGGCGCCTACTGCTTCTTCTGCTGCCGGTCGTGCTCGGCCTGAGCGGTCTCAATGTCCTGCTTCTCCTTCTCTTCCTCCTCGAGGACAAGGGCCCACGAGTGGTCGACGTGCTTTGCCGTCTGTAACAGCGCGGACAAAGCGGGCATGATCAGCCTTGACGACCGAGGTGTCAAGCGTGCAGAAAAAGCGGACGTACCGGCTCCGCCGTGCTGTACAGCCAACCTGCGCCGAGGATGAGGAGGATCGTTGCGCCCTGGGCAATCATTCGCGCCTGAATGACCTTCTGCGTCGTGGTTTGCGTGCGGTCTCGCCAGACGTAGGCGAAGGAGCCGGCCATCACGGCTGCGTGCGGGCAGAAAGACGCGGAAAATCCATCAGTGGGGGTGCAAGCGTGGGATGGCGACGCGCAGAAGACGAACCAGCCCAGGAGACGCCGAGAATCGAGGTGCGGTGGTGCCTACGAAGCGGCAAGGGACGTGCATCAGAACGCCATCAACGAGCAAGAACCCTTGCAACAAGAGAAAAGGACGCACTTGGACCACTCAATCGCGCGCTCACCCAGCGACAGCTGGTCCCAGCGTGCGACCTCACGGCGCTGCTTCTCCTGCTCAACCATGAGGCCCGCGCCCGACCAGAGCGAGCGGTCGTACTTGATGCCCTCGTTCTCCGCGCCGATGACGGTGCCGCCGGCGAACATGATAATCCACCCAGCTGCTTTCAGCGACGTCGGCAGGCGCGTGCGGTAGAAGGTCGACGTGCGCTTAGCGATCGAGTGCAGGCCGAACCAGGCAGCGGTCGCAGAGACTCCGTAGATGGCGCCTCCCTTGTACGTGGCAGCCTGGTGGCCAGCCTCCTCCTCTGCAGCGCGCGGAGAGCACGTCGAAAAGAAGGGTAGTCAGCTTCACGAGTCTCGAGGACAGGCGCCAGCCAGGAGGCAGCTGCGGGACGCCGAACAGGAGCTCACCAGGCGTAAGAAGCTGCGGCACACGGTCATCGCCAAAAGTCAGTATAGCGAGCTGAGCAGACAAAGACGAGCTCGGGACAAACCTTCATGTCGGTCTAGCGAAGGGCGGTCGTGAGGTGAGTGAAGGTGATGGTTGGGCAGGCGAGGCGGATGACGCGGAGGGCTGTTTCGATATTGTGAGGGCAGTGGAGTGTTGCGGCTGGAAGGTTTCGGTCGTTCGGACGGACGAGCGCGTCAGACGAGCTGAGTGGGCGCGTGTGACAGCAGGAGGGACAGGCTGGACGAACAGCCAGGCTCGAGGCGACCTTTTAAGAGAATCGACAGTGGGTGGCAAAGGACGGAAGGCGAGGCGCGCCGTGGACGCCGCTGGAAGACCGACTCCGCCCGCGCCCGCATCCATTACGAATCGCATTTCGCTACGAATCCCTCTTGAGCGGCTCATACCCACCCGTTGCTCGCCGGTCTCGAAACGCACATCTTGCGAGGGCTCGAGCCGGCAGGTCAACGAGGCAGTACGGGGTTGAAATGTCATCAATATCCGGCCGCGAAACAGATCCTCCAGACCCCATGCGCCTCCCCTCTCAACAGCGCAGACGGCGTCGCCGCCCTACTGCTGCAGGACCTCGTCCCCGTGCAGCGTGCCCTTCGAATTTTTGCTCTCCTCGATGGCCTTGAGGATCCTGCCCGCGCCGTTCGCGATGAGGCCCTCGGCGACCTCGAGCCCAACCTGCTCCGCATCAGCGACCGACGCGAGCTGGCGCTCGTCGACCGAGAAGACTACATGTTCCGACCCGTCGAGGCTCGTGACGGTGCCGGTGAGGCTGAGGGTGCCGCCCTTGCCGTCGGCGCCCTGAATGAACACCGAGTGGACGCCGACAGGTACCGAGCACCCTCCCTCGAGCTTGCGCAGGCACGCCCGCTCGGCCGAGATGCGCCATGTCGTCTGCCAGTGAACGACCCCGCGGACAAGCGCTTCCGTCTCATCATCGTCCGCGCGCGTCTCGATGCCGAGCGCCCCCTGGCCGACGGCGTAGTGCAGTGTCGGCGGCGAGATGAGCGACGTCGTGCGGTGGCCGAGGTTGATGCGCTCGAGCCCGGCGTGCGCGAGGATGAGGGCAGTGAAAGGAGATGTAGGAGCATCGAGCTTGGCAAGGCGAGTGTTACTGCGGAGAGCGAGACCGTGTCAGAACCTTGTGCTCCGAAGGCCAGCTGGGGCGAGAGAGCTCACAGGTTGCCGCGCTGCGCATCGACAGGCCAAGCAAGAGAAGGTCAGCACCTCTGGTCAGGCAGAAAAGCAGGACACCCATACGCACCATGTCCATGAACTTGAGTCCCGGGAAGGCCCTCCGCAGCTGAGCGACGCGCCTGACCGAGCTCGTGCCGACGACGCTGCCCTCGGGCAGGTCCTCGAGCGTCCTGTACGTCTGCTCGAGCCCTTTCTTCATGACGAGCGCGTCGCGCGGCTCGGCACGCTCCGTCATGCCCGACAGCTTGAACGTTGATCCGAGCACGGTCGGCACGTCCTTGAGCGAGTGGACGACGATATCGATGGTGCGCTTCGTAAGGGCCGCCTCGAGCTCGGACGTCCAGACGTCCTTGCCGCCGAGCAAGTACAGCGCTTGCGACCTGCAACCCGCCACCTTGCACGTTAGCAACGCAACGAAAGAGCTAGCGACCAGGATGAACGTACTGGTTATTGTCGCCGGCCGTGTTCATCGTGACAATTGGGAAAGAGTAGGACGGGTAGAGCGCCTGAAGGGCGTCACGGACGATGTGCGTCTGGACGAGGGCGAGCTGCGACGAGCGCGAACCGAGCGTGAAGCTGGTCCGGGGCGACTAGGTAGAATAAGGAACTTAGTTCAGCACTTTCTGTCGAGCTCCGGCCTCTCGCAGGACGTTTACAGGACGAGGGAGGATGGACGGACAGAAGGGCTGCTTCGGCTGCTGTCCTGCGCGGCTGAGCCGCTCGCCGCCATCCCGCTCGTCGACAGCGGGGCGTCGGGCATGATCTCTTGCGACAGGCTCGACCTGTGCTTGACGGGTGATGTGGGCGTGCTCATCTCTGCGATGAAAGGGAAAGGAGGAAGGGCGGAGAGGCGATTGAGGAGGACGACAGACGTTCGGTGCACGCGGACGACGTCGAGAAAGACGCGGCCGCCCGCCCGAGACGCAGTACCTCCGGTCCACTTGAGCTCGAGATGCTGACCTGATTCTCGACAAGCCTCTGCGCAAAGACGATCGATCTGGCTTGGGATGCTGCTGCTGTCACCCGGTCTCGCCCTTGCCAAAGAGGCAGTAGGTGTATCATGTGCGCTCTCATCAGTTCTTGACCAACGCGTCGGTCGAGATGGGCGGTAGTCTTCAGCGAGCATGCAGATCGAACTAAGAGAGACCGTCTACACAGTCCTGATAGAGGTAAAGGAAGTGGTGAAGATGCAGGTAGTCCGAGACATGGACCGCCTTACAGCGAGCGGTGTTCTGCTGCCTGCGCTGCTGCCTGCGAAAGGACCAAGTGATCAGCTCGCCATTCAACCTGCGACGATGAGAGTAACCGACCTGCTCGTACGCGGACGGCGAGAGCCGCTGCTCTCGTGCGCCTGATTGACGCCCGGCACTGGTCGTGCGTCTTGATTGCAGCCAGGCACATCCTGCCGTCCCTTACGGCAAACCCCGGACGCCCCGTTTTGATCGTATCAGCGCGCGGCGCGTCGGGCTGCGCCTCGGTGTCAGCAGATGACGAGGGAGCAAAGGAAGACGTTGAAGAGGGTTCGTCGGTCCAGATGAGCGAGGTGAAGGAAGATGAATGCAACCGGAGGGCAGGAAGCGAGCCCGAAGGGAAACGCGCACAGTGGGATTCGTCCAAGAGAGACTCGGAGAAGCGACTTTAGACGTGCAATACGGCGCGAACAACACTGAGAGTGCGTGGATCGAGAATACCGGCGCGCCCGCCTGGCTGTACGTGAACGGCGTCAAGAGGACCGATCCGTCGGTTTTGCCCAGCTGCGTCGCGCCCCGTCCTCCCCGCCGTCGATGCAACAGGTCAATCTTCTAGACTCACTTGAAACGAGGAGCAGCTAGCACGCACATCGCCTGAGTGACTGCTGAACCAAGACCCACTGCTGCAGCAAGCACAAGCGAAACTAAGGGTCAACGTGCAGGTTGCGGCGGAAGTCTTGCAGGGGCAGGACGGACTGGTGGATGAGCTGCAGCGGCGAGACGGGAAGGTCGGCGAGTTAGCAATAGAGCCGAGGTAAGTCGGCAGCCGATGCATTTGGGGGTTCGTGCCGTCGAGGGGGTAGGAGAAGCTCATCCTCCGCTGGAGGGGGTTACTACTTGGGCTATCAGCGGGAGCGTCGAGGGTCGAGGCTCAGCGGCAGAGGGAGGCAGGGCTTCAACCCTCTCTCAACGCGGCCGCAGAGTCGCCCTCTCTGCGCGAGCAGTCCCCTGTTTGTCAACCGGCATGGGCCGAGGGTGCAAGGTGGTCGCAAAAGGAGGACAGTGCGGGAGCAAGTGCACCAGCCCATATATATAAGGGAATTCCTTTGTTACACGTCGCGGCCCGGGTCCGAGCTGCTACGAGCTGCTGGGTCCCATTCCCACCCGTCCTCCCTGCAGTCGGACCCGCTCCTCGTAGCAAGAAGGAGGACCGAGGGTAGATCACAAGCATTGAACGTCCTCTCGCATCCTACCATTCTGCGTGAGTTGAAGAAAGGAGCGGCCAGCGGGGGTGGCTGCTGCGCGCGCCCCTCGGCAGCCGGCACAGCCCCGCCGCGCCTCCCACTGCCTTCGGCTCTCGCGCGGTCTGTCCCTCCCTCCTCGTCCGCCTAAATTCCTCGTCTCCATCAACGTCGCACCATGGGCAGCCGGCATGCTTACAGCAAGCTTTCGACCGACGCTTCGAACGACCCCCTTCTTCCGCAGCTCGATGCTTCGCCGCCGGACTACCGTCGCCCCAGCTCGGAGATCTCGACGGCGACGCCCGCCGCCGAGGAAGGCCGGCCAGCGCGGGAGGGCCGGCTGATCGTCATCTATGCCCTCTCACTTCGCTGGCCGGTCTCGGCTGAGGACATGGAGCGGCAGGTCTTGGGCACGCTGCAGCCGTCGTTCGAGGTACGTCCTGAACTTATCTCGCTTCCGTCCGTTGCTTGCTCACGGCCCACTTGAACGACCGCATCATCCCTCAGGCCACCCTCACCTCTATCCGGCGCGCTTTCATTGAGCTTCGGGAGATCGAGAACGAGCGCATCATCATTTCGGTCCCGCTCGACCGGGCGACGACCGATCCGCTTATCAACTGTGCTCACCCCTCCTTGCGGCCGGCCGTTGCCGGCGTCAGCGCGGAGGCGTGGTACGACGTCTACGCTTCGCCCCCCAAGTCAATCAAGATCGACGTTCTGCTCACGCCCGAGGAAAAGCAGCAGCGTACGTCCCGTTTGCGTCGTCATCCAGGGGTCAACTGCATGCGCTGTGCTCACGGGCGGGCCCGTCGTCCCTTTGATCATCTGGCAGTCGCCGCCTGGAACAACAAGCTCGTAGTCATCGGCCTTGCATCAGGCGCTGGGATACTCGGTTTCGTTCTTCTCGTCATCCTGATCGCGAAACACTAGATACTTGCAGTACCGGTCTTTGAAACGTAGGTATCAGCCACTCTTCACACCCCTTTCCGCCCTTTGCCTTCACTGTACCTGCTTACCTGTCCTTCGCTGTAACCGCTCCGACTCCGGCCTTGTATATGCCCAAATATGTCTGCGTATGATCCTTTCACGGTCCCCGAACCAAGCGCAGTGCTCATGCATCCTCATCGCGGTGCGCGAACACGACGTCCACCTCGCCCCGCCAGCGTGCGAGCCCCCAGACGGCCGTGAGCACAAACACGGGCGCCGCTCCGGCCGAGAAAATATGGCTCTGCAGCACGTCGGATGGCGCGGCGGGGGGTCCATTAAGGGCGCGCAGAACCGTCGGCAGCGCCAGGTCGACGAGCACGAACGCGGCCGTCGCGGCGCGGGCGTAGGAGAGCGTGCGCAGGCGGACATCGGCCCCGCGCGCGCGTAGGCGCCCCGCGAGAAGCGCAGGGAGGCGCGGGACCCGCGCGCGCACGCCCGTCGGCGGGTCGAGCAGAGGGAGGAGGAGCGGCGGCGCGTGCAAGTCCGCATCGGCACATGCCTCCGCGTCGCCGAGCAAAGCGTCCGAAGGTACCTTCTGAGACTCGAGGTAGCGGTCGAGCCGGTAAAGCGCGCTCATGATCCACGAGAAGCAGCCGACCCCGACACCTCTGCGAATGGTTGCAAGTCCACGTCAGCCCGCGCAGATGGTCAAGGGGCAGGAAGACGTACGCGCTGAAAAGAAACAAGCAGCGGAACACGGCGTCGTGGTCCGGGCCAGGCTCCCTCTCAACGTCCTCCGGCTTACCTGCCACGAGCATGATCACGCCCACCACGACAAGGAAGAAGGCGAGCAGGCAAGCCTCAATCATGACGGGCACGAGCAGCAGCCATTTAACTTGGACGCCTTCGCCGACGATGCCCACACCCCACGCCGACATCATCATCACCCAGAAGTAGACGACGAGCGCGAGGAAGGGGAGGTTAAGCGGCGCGGGCAAGAAGGCGAACGCCGGGACCGCAGCGAGGCCAAGAGCTGAGAGAGCGCGCGTCGCGTAGGGGCTGCGCGACTCAAAGTGGAGCGTGCGAGAGGCGAACGAGCGCCCAAGCGAGGTGTTGACGAGGTTACACGCGTCGCCGAGGATGTAAGGTGCGAGGGCCTGCATGCGAGGAGATCCGATGAGCTCAGATACGGAAGCGGGTTAACGCCCAAGGGCTCGCTCGCCGGCGTCAAAACCACGTCCGCATCAAATGTCAACGAGCGGCCGTCGCCGCACCAGAGAAGAAATACGCACGAAAGGGGCCGAGCAGAAGACGGCACTGACCCCGTCGATGAAGTCTGGCAGCGGGTCGGTGTTGCCGTGGGCGAAGAGCCAGCCGCCAAGGGCGTACAGGCCAGGGATGAGGCCGCCGGCGAGGAAGACGACGAGGAGTGCACCGTGCGCATGGCTGATGGGCTTGAAGAAGCGAGCACGCTGCTCCTCCTCGTCCCCCTCTGCGGCATGCTTGCCGATGTCTGCGAGGTCGGAGGACGAGACGGGCGACGCGGGAGAGGTGGTCCAGCGGCCGGCCAGCTGGTAGGCGTGCGAAGCGACGCCGGCGACCCAGAAGGCAAAGGGGTAAGTTGCGGCGAGGGTCGCTCGCTCCGGCCAGGTCGACATGGTGAGCGTCAGTTGACAGTTAGGAAAACGGCAGCCGTCAGTGGGGTGAGCCGCATGTCCTGCCGTGCTCGGCAAAGGCCCTTTCCGAAATGGTCGACGGCAAGTGGCGGCCGAGTGGTGGCCGGGCGGGGGCATGGCCTGCACGCGACGAGAGACCCCTTTGATCCGACGATCAGCAAGCAGCACAGCAACCGACGGCACTAGGATGCACACATCCCTTCCTCCTCCCCACCACCGTTCTCGGCAGCATGGACAGCAGCAGCATCGGCGGCGGCGGTGATGACCCTGCAAACCTCTTCCCCCTCATCGACCGCAGCAACATCCGCCCGGCCTCCTCGCCAGCACCGCTCGCGCTGGCCCATCCTCGGCTGAGCAGCAAGACCAGCCGGCCAGCCATCACGCCCGTCCGCTTCTGCCTCGGCTTCTGCGCACTGCTCGCCCTGGGTGTCGCCGTCCTGGTTGCCTGCTTCGTCGTCGCCGTCGGCACGCACCTTTTCAGCCGCCTCTCGACCCCTCACGCCGGCCGGCACGCCAACTCGACCCTGCTCGCGGCCGGCGGCATGCCCGAGAGTGAGCTCGTGCGCTCCTTTTTCGGGCCTGAGACGGCGGGCGCAAGGTACGACACGTTCAACGTCGACGCGGTGCTGCTGGCGCGCTTCGACGCGTCTGCACCTTCGTCCGCTGCCGTTGAGGATGTAGCAGGCGCTGTCGAAACGGGAGGGACAACCAAGGAGGGTGGGTTCGCACCGGCCAACGACACTGTCCGCACGACACCCAGGCGAGGGCCCTATCAGGAGGTCTATCGCTCGACGATCTTCAAGGATCTCTCGGTTGCAACAAAACCGGTCCAGACGACGGTCACTGTCCAGTTTGCGCCCGACATCTTGTGCGTCGTTCACTTCCCTCCTCCTCATCTTGGTTCAGTCGGACTCACTTGATGACATACCCGCTCCGGCCCAGCGCGCAACTAGCCGATCCCCATACGTCGCCGGAGCTCGTTGCAGCCTTCCTCATCCTCCCGCCTTCGTCCGCCGCCACCGAGCCGGCCTTTCTTCCCACGCAAAGGCTGTCTCTCCGCTCCGCACTCGTCTCCAACGGCTCGAGCCTTGTCCGACCTGGCCGCTGGCTTGCGCCGTCGCCGAACGAGCCCACAGGCGCGCTGCCCGCATTCCTGTCGCTCAGCGCGTCCGACAAGCTCCCTGCGCTGCAGCGCATGTGGCCGCAGGACGCGGCCGATCCGATCAGTGCGACAACCCTGCGCGTGGCGACGCGGTCGTGGGTGACGATGGTGCGCGACTTCGCAACGTACAACCAGTCGCTCTTCGAGCAGGGCATGGACGGCGTCCGCGAGCACCTCGTGCGTTCGCATGCCGCCTCTCCTTTCAGACTGGACTGCCGGCTCTGATGCACCCCTACGTTGCCTGCAGATGAAGGACTGTTCGAACGGGCTCGACATCTTCAGCCCGAAATGCGTCCGATCGTTCGCTACGCACGGTCACTTCGACAACGTTCTGAAGGTCGAGGAGGAGGACGGTGACGCGCGCTACTGGTACAGCCCGTTTATCACCGCCAGCGTCGGTACGGTAGGCAGGGCCGATCTGAAGCTGCTCAACGCCTCGGGTGCGCCCTTCATTCGTGCGCGTCTCAGCATCAACAGCTAAATCTCACCTTCGTGCGCAACCGTAGATACCGACTTCGCGTTTGACTGGCGCGTGACTTTCTCCACCTCGTCGCCGGCCAAGCTCGGCGTCCTGAATTCGTTTCCCTTGCCGGACCCGCTCGGCGAAGGCGGGCTGAACGCGACGGCGAGCCAGATTGCGGACGTGCAGCAGGCACACGAGTTCTGGAACGCGCTCGCCGGGCACCACTTCACGCCCGGGTCGCGGCCGGTCTTGCGACGGGCGCTCACGACGCTCGGGAGCTGGATAGCGGGAGCGTGCAGTATCCTCAACCTTTGCTTCTGGCTCACGCGGTACGCCCATCTCCCCTTCTGCCCATAGGGGAGAAAATCGGAGCTGACCTCATCCCTGCGCGGCCTTGACAGATCTCTGACGACCGGCATCAGCGTTCAGGCGCAGGTCCTGTCCTATCTGTACGATTGGGCCTTCAAGACCTACATCGCCTACCGCACAAGGAACTCGTCCGTCAAGCACTCGATCGGCATTCAGACACCCGTCTCCGACATTCATCTTTCGTGGACGCTCTGGGGCGGGTCACTCATCCAGTTCTCACCCATCGTCGTCATCCTCTGGCTCGCTTCGCGTGTCGAGGTCGGCTGGCGCGGATGGGCCCCAATCGGCCTGAGGCGACGCCAGCCGACTCATTCTGAGCGTGCGAGTGCGCGCGCCGATGCGCTCTTCACGACGCCGCAGCGCATCGTGGTACGTCCTCTCGTCGCGCTCGTCGCGACCAAGGTACCGCGCTCTGATCTTTCTTCCCCACCGCATCTTGCAGTTCTTCGCTATCGTCTGGCTCATTCGCACGTACGGTCCCTCACCGCCGTGGTTTGATCTCGTCGGCGCCAACTCGACGTTTGACGGCTCGCTCAGCGCGAAGATCCCCGGCTTCCAGGTCCAACCCGGCGACCCAGCGTACATCCGGACGGTCCTCAAGCTGGCCCATAGCACCCGCCAGACGTTCTTCATCTACGTCGTCGCTGCTCAGCTCCTTCTTAACTACCGGCGCAAGACGTACGGCGCCTACTTCCGGTTGGCGGCCGTCCTTCAGTTCGCGCGGACGTGCCTCGAAGTCGCGCCGACGGTGCTGCACCCGTGGCTCGGCAGGCCGCTGACGATGCAACCGCTTGGCGTGTGGGGTGTCTTCTGGATTGCGATGCACGGCGCGCTTGCCTGGCAAGCCGTCGTGTACCCCGCCGTCCCGCAGGAGGAGCCGGATGACGAGTGAGGGCACGGGGATGGACGACCGCAGCCCGCATCCTGACGTTGAACATGACATGCACCATGCCATCTTCGCTGCCGATCTGCGCTCAGCACGGCTCCGCAATCCCGCTCTTCGTCGACTCTCGGAAGCTGGAGCGATGTGCGGGTCCTTGCAGGTGAACCTAGCAAGGATCAAAGGGAAGTCTTCGCACCTGCTGCGCGCGCTGCCTTCCGCTCCATCGAAGGGCTCCCTTCCCCAACTCAGCCCGTCTACCACCCTCCCTTCCCCTCACGAATCGTCGGAGTGCCCCCCTCCAGTAGCACGATGGTGCCTCGCCGGCGCGTCTGGACAGCTTCTAGAACCTTTCTGGGCTTCTCCTGAGCCGCGGTACAAAAGGCGGGCGGGACAGCAGCAGCAGCATCAGGGCTTCCCGTCACACCTCTATCCCGTCTCTCACCGCCCGACGATGCGCAACCCGGCCTCGCTCCTCCTCCCCGTTCTCTCCCTGGCCGCCACCGCCTCAGCGGCGGTCATCCCACGTTCAGGATCCTCCTTCAGTGGTGTCAACAACTACTACGTGCCGGGTGTGTCTCGTCTCATGCCCTGCCTGTACCAGGTGCAGGCAAGCCTGCGCTGATGCCGCACTTTGCTCTACATCAGGTCTTCCGCACGACGAGCAGCTCAAGCTCCTGCAGGGCATGTCGGACTCTGGGATGCGTGCGTATGCCAGATATCGGCGTACGTCGATGCAGCCCGCTGACCCCCCTGCCTACCTTGATGCCTTTCAGAGGTCCTCCGGATCTTTATTCAAGGCTTCGATGCCGGCGCCAAAGGCAGCAGCAACCGTGCGCTCCCCGACGTCGAGGCTGAACATATCGGCGCGCCTTACGACGACACCATCCTCGATGCAATCGACGACCTGATGGTGCGTTCAGCCCAGCACAAGCCCTTGCGTCAAAGTACACTCTGTGATTTAACGGCCCTTCGTTTGCGTTGTGCGCTAGATCAACGCTCACGCCTACGGCGTCAAGCTGCTCATCTCGATGTACGACAAGAATACGTACCAGGCCGGTGGCGTTTACCAGGACAAGTCCGCGCTTCTCCCAATCCTTGCAGCTGTCAACCCCTCGCACTGAGCTCGTCTGTCTGTCTGTCTGTCTGTTGTGTTCAGGTACCCCGACAACGCCTTGTACACCGACTCCGGCGCCCGTGTCGACTTCAACAACGTGAGCTCTACATCTCCTTTCGGGATCTTTCGCCGGGTCCACACCGTTTCTTTCTTCCTCCCGGTTCCACTCTGACCCTCTCCATGCCTTTGCGCAGCGTATCACCTACATCCTTAACGGCCACAAGCACAAGACGCTCAACAAGCCCTGGTCAGAGCTCGGCAACTACATCTTCGGCTACGACGTGATGAACGAGTGCGCCTTGTCCTTGGCCGCCGGTGCTCGCTTTTGTCCTGCCCTACTCGGACTGATACGTGCGCTATTGTGTGACTCTGCAGGCCCATGATCAACGACGGAAATCTCTACACCTCAAATGCCGGCCACGACTGGATTTGCAAGACTGCCTCTCAAATCCGCGGCAACGTCGGCGACCGCGCCCAGCTCATCTTCACCGGCGGCAGCTCGGCTGGGCAAAGCGTCCAGGGTCCGTATCTTGGCCTGCTTGCGATCGCGTCTGGGCCTGGTGCTGATGCAGGAACCCATCGTCGGTGTGCCACGCAGACGCCTTCTTCCAGGACTCGTGCTCCGACCTCGACGGCATCGCGATCCACGACTACACCGGCGCCATGCCCGAGTACCTACCCGACGCCATCAACAAGGCGCAGAACGCCGGCAAAAAGATCATCGTCGAGGAGGTGGGCGCCCCCTACAGATCTGGCGGACTGTCGTCGCCGACACGTCGCTGACAAACTCTTGCTTCCTCAGTGGGGATCCGAATACGGCTCTGGCCGCGAGGGCAACATGAGGTGGAACGCCGGCCGCATGTCGAACGTTCCGTGGCTCTACTGGGAGCTCATCACCAACGAGAACCCGGGCGAGGGCGAGAACTACGAGATCACCGTCTACGGCGACGACGGCTGGTCGACGCTGCGCTCGCTCGCCGAGGAGGCCAACGCCAAGAACGGGCCGTTTGACTTCTCCGAGTCGCTCAAGCTCGAGTAGATCGCCTGAAGACTCCCTCTGATCGTCTGCAATGGCCATGATACCCGAGTAAACTAAGTCAAAGGAAGCGGGACGAGGGGAGGGGTTTGAGAGAAAGCAAAGGAAGCAAGCAGGCAGGAAGCGGACAAGGGAATCGTGAGAATTGTTTGGTGGTCGTTCAGTGCGTGAGGTTGTGAGGTGAGGTGAGAGGGGGTGAGGGGAGGGGGGGAGAGACAGATGTACGGTGGAGAAAGGGGAGGGTAGGGAGGAGAAAAGAGGGTGGACAGAAGAGGCAAGTAGGAGCAGGGAAGATGAGATAGCGAGAAGAGTTCGGAAACGACAACGATGGCGCAGCGCCCGCCGAACGCTTGAACGGCCAGGCGATGTCTTGACGAACAGAGCGCGCAACCGGCGAGCGCGGAACGGCTACATCCTCCTCCCGCCCCTCGACGAACCTCCCACGAGGACCTGCCCTCTCCCCTCCCCTCCGGCGCCCCGCCCGCCCTCCGAGGGACTGACAACGCTGGCCCCGCCCTTGCCGCTCCACACCTTGCCGCCCTTGGCGACGCCGGTCCCGCCTGTGCCGAAGTCCCACCAACCCGCGTCTGAGCCGGCGCCCTCGGGCTGATGATGGGAGAGGGAAGGCGTGTTGAGCACGACGTTGGCCCAGAGGCGCCGGCGGTCGGCCGTTGACGGGCCTGTTGGGGGCGATGAGGAGGGGGGATTGACGGGGACGGGTCGGGGAGGGAGAGCGTGCGCGCGGTTGTAGAAGGGCGACTGAAGAGAGAAGGACTGAGGTCAGTTGGTTGGGTCTCCCCCGGTACGAAGCTCACGCACCTCGGGCGACGATATGAGCGCCGATGTCCGCAATGACGGCGGGATGGGCGTGTTGTTGTGCTTGCTCCTGCTGTCTGGCCGCAGGAGCGAAACGGGGTTGAGGCGTTTCTTCCTGGCTGCTTGAGCGGCGCTTGAGAGCTTCGAGGCTGCGAGGACGACCGGCGCGTCAGCTGAGCCGTATGAACCATCAAGAGCTCGAAGAGGGACGTACTGTTCGGAGGCGACGTCCCAGGCTTGACTTTTCCGCGCGACCCGCCGCTGCTCGCCGAGAGCGCCACCTTGCTGCCGCGCGACCCGCTCGAGAGCGACGGCACCGTCACCTGCGTCTCGGCCGAGCTCTGGCTGGCGTCCGAGGCCTTGCCTTTGCCCTTGTGCTGCTCCCGTTGCTGGCCCGGCATGAGCCCATCGAGCGGCGGGGGCCGACCGTGCGTCGCGGGCAAGAACAGCGACGAGTTGGACGACGAGGGGTCCGTCGACGACGTCAGGCCCGTCGAGGACGCCCCGCCTGAGCCTGAGCCCGAGCCGGAGCCAGAGGCTGAGTGCGAGCCGCCAGAGTTGTTGGACATCGACCCGCCCGAGCAGCCAGAGTTGGACGTCGAGTTCGAGCCGTCGCCGGAAGACCCGCCTGCGGACCCGGCCTGCCCATTGCTTGAGGACGCACCCGCCGAGCCTGACCCTGCAGACCCGGAGCCCGACTCGCCGCCGGACGATGCCTCGTCCGACTGGCTGTTGAGCGGCTTGGCGATCGACGTCCGGCGTGATGTTGCAGGGCTCGACGCCGGCGAGGCGAGGTCGACGGTGGTCGTCTTGAGCTTGGGCTGGGTCTTGCGCGTGCTGCAGCTGTTGGTGCGCCGGACGGAGGCCACTGCGGGATCTGCGAGCGACGGAGGGAGCGGAGGAGGGCTGGCGGCGTCCTCCGACGAGGGTGAGGACGGTGCGAGCTCGAGCGATGACCTCTGCGCGCTCGGGGCAGAGACGGCGGGGAGGAGGGTGGCGGATGAAGAGGAAGGCGCGTTGGTCCGCCGCTTGTGGGTCGTCTTGATCCGACGGCCTGATCCTGCAGCGCTGGCGATGGCGGCTTCCGCCCGCCGGGCCTTACCGCCGAATCTGCTGCTCGACGCCGCCTCGCTGCTGCTGCTGCTGCTGCTGGCCGACTCTGCGTTGCGGAAGCGGCCTGACGACGAGGAAGACGACGACGACCCTGCGGACGCGGTGGACGCGCTCGAGGGCGGACTGCGCCACACGCGAGGGAAGGCTGAACCGGGAACGGGCACTGGGCCCGCGGTGGCGTGCGCAGAGCCGCTGGAGGGATCGCCCGATGCGGGCGAGGGCATGGGAGCGCGCTCTGGGAGGCAGGCAGGGTGCTGGGGCGAGCCGAGGAGGGAGCCCGAGCCGAGCGAGCGCGAAGCCGCGGCGAGAGCTTGCTGCAGGGCAAGCAGGGGAACCTCGGCAGGCTTTTTTCCTTGCCTTGCTCGCCGAAGTGACGCAGGCTGGGGAGGTTGGCTCGGGGAAGCCGTGCCTGGAAGGTTCGGAGGGCCGAGGGGTCGGCAGGGCTGCTGGAGGGATGGGACGGGACGGGGTAGGGGCTCGATGGCAGTCGACGCTGGGTCAGCGGCAAGGGCCCGTCAGCCCGCACGCGCGGCGCCCTGCCCTCGCGCCAGTTGGCCCGGGGCAGGCCAGCTGGGAGGTTTCGATGGTCCCTCCGCCGGCTGCTCGCCAGATCAGAGCAGGGCAGAGTCTGGAATCTCTCCCCGACCCGGGTCTCCGCACGGCGACCTTCCTCTTACGGCAGGATCCAAGCGCAGCAGCCCTCTGGTCGCCCTCTGGCTTAGCTACTGTACCTATCCTGCCTGTCCTGAGGGCGACGGCTCCAGTTCTCGACGCAGCTCAACGAGCCCCAGGCAAGACAGGTGACCTCCCCTGCATCCACCGCTCTGCACTGTATGATGAGCGCCGCCGCCTCTTCAGCTGCACGCAGTACCTCCCAACGCGCACGCGCTCCTTCTCGGCTGCCCACTTCTCCCCGCGCAGCCCTCATCCGAATCACTTTGGACTGCACAAGAGACTCGCTGCTGTCGAACGACCCGTCTTCGATGCGCTGGCGGCGGGACCTACTGCAGGCCTGCCAGTCGACTTCCGACAAGTAAAAGTACAACCCGCATGCGCATCTCTACGCCTCCTGCTCCCTCGCGCGCAGAACGGCGACCTCGCCCTCGAGCGCGTCGACGGCGAGCTCGGCTTGGAGCGTCGACCCGATGAGCTCGTTCCACTGGTTCGTCAGCCGCTCGATCGGCTGGCTCGCCTGGATCTGCAGGCGAGGGGGCGCGAGAACGCGCGGTCAGTTTCGACTGGAGCGGCCAGCGCACGCAGGCTGAAAAGGGAGGGGGAGCGCACCTGCTCGTTCTTCCTCCGCCGGTTGATCTCGACAACCTCCTCCTTGAGCTGCTCGACCGCCCGCTCGAGCCGCTTCGCCTCGGCCTCCATCAGGTGGTTGTGTATCAGGTGCGCGTTGGGCCCGTACTCGGACAGCAGCTGCAGGTTGCTTTGTCTGTCCAAGTTCAATTTCGATGGCGTCGAGGGAAGCGTCAGTCGCGCGTGGGGGACGAGAGACAGAGCCCGGAAGGGACGTACCGAAGCGAGAGGTGCTCGAGCTGCGCCCGCGCGTTGTCCGCCGCCTGCTTCCAGTCCGACTCGGGCGCGTCCTCCTCCGGTGTCGGGAGCGTGTAGCGCGTCTTGTCAAGCGCCGATAGCTGCCGGTTCAGGCGCAAGCGGGTGGGGGGGGGGGGTGGGGGGTCAGCTCGCGAGCTCGAGCGGCCGCTGCAGCGGCGGACGAAGAGGGACGGACAGGCTGGTCCGGGTAGTTCTCGAGCAACGACATGAGTGCTGGTGAGTTCTGCACGCATCAAGGACGTGCGTCAGCCTGACCGTGCCTGTGGACGAGCTTTCCGAAGGAAGCAAGCGAGAGACGCACTTTGAACAGCTCCTCCTCGCTCACGCTCGCCGATGGCAACCGGTCGTGCGTGTCCTGCACGCCACCACTACTCGCCAGCTCAGCTGCAACCAGCGCCTCCGCCTGCTCTCTGAGCCCTGTGGGCGGGGGACGTAGATGTCAGCAGCTGACGGGCTGGGAATGTTGAAAGGAGGGAGGACGGACCGGGGATCGACTCGAGCTCGTTGTCGACGTAAGGGAGCGCGTCGACGACATCACTGAACTCGGGCTGCTGTGTGCTGGTCATCCTGCGAGCGCTGCCGTTGAAAATTCAAGGGAAGGAGTAGCGAGGGCTGGAAGGAGGCGAGGAGCGGGTCGGTGTTGGGCGCGAGGTAGCTGGCAGGCCGCGCGCGATGATCTGAGTGGGCGCGAGAGAACGCATTCGCGGAGCACTTCGACCTTCATCTCCTCTGAGTAAGGTCGAAGCGGGCTAAGTAGTCTTTGGTCATTGGACGGTCTCACTGCTCAAGAGTATAGCGCCTCGTGATGTGAGTTGAGAGATGGTGTGAGGGGCGACGCCACCGCTGCGCGTACAAGCGTCGAGGTTGCGCCCCTTTCAACTATTCCAGACCAGGCATCTTGATCGAGGACGGGACATGAAGGGTTCCGAGAGAAAGAAGCGAACGGAAGAAGAGTTCAAGGTCCGTTTGGGGGTTGCGATTCGAGAGCGGTTGCACGGCAGGACGACAAGGGAGCGCGCGGGCGCGGCACGCCTTTCGTCGGCAGAGGTCGACTGCCATGACTGCCAGCAAGCCGACGACGAGCGTGCACAGCACGCCGCCGACGTCCCCGCCGATGCTGCTCCGAGCTTGGTCCCAACGAGAGTTTATTGTTGCTCGGCTCGGCACTTACTATTGCGCTGGCACCCGCCGATGCGCTGATTGAAGACGACGACCCGGCGGAGGGCGTCGAAGCGGGGCTGTCGGTGGAAGTGCCGATAATAGTGTCGATAATGGTAAGTGATGAGGAGGTCGCAGGAGACTTCGCGATCCCTTTTGATGAAAAGTTGAGTGCCGCGGACGAAGACACGGCATCTTTTGATGAAGCGGAAGGAAAGGGTGGTGCTTCAGTCGGCGAGCTGGCAGCTGCCTCGACTGAGAAGCTACCGCGCAGTGAAACTGAAGGTCAGCGCTGAAAGGCGGCGCAAGCACGCGCAGACAAGCTTACCTGGAGGGCGAGGAGGACACACTTGTCGGTTGTACGTGACGCCGATGGAGTGAACGGGCGTTCGGGTCGAGTGCTGCACTACCATCGTGTATCCGGCTGCTTCGACCACCCCTTCAGCAGCCCTCCTGATCCAACATTCCGAGCCTGCCAAGAGCGCACCTTTACGGCGACGGTGACAGAAGTGCCGTCAGCCGACAGCGACATCGACGGTCCAGTAGAAGCTTGTCTCGTTCGTCCGCTTGTTGAGCGTCATGAGCTGGAGAAATGCCGGCAGTGTCAGCTGCCGCGCCTACTGACCTGAAAAATGAAGAGCTTCCGCCAGCGCACGACAGAGCCATCCCGGCTGCCCGTCCTGATCAGGTCGACGGTGTACGGCGGCCCACTGCCGAACCAGCTGAGCGGGCCCTCTTCGCTGTATCCTGAAGAGGAGTAAAGTGTGAACGGATTCTGGTCAGCTCGACAGGGGTTCGAGAGAAGTAGAAGGGCGAGGGAACACACGGGTGTCTGGACGTGAAGGTCGGCACACGCTGCGGAAGGCTGGACCGCGAGGAGGGCGAGGCAAAAGAGGAGGTGTGGAAGCCGCATCGAGCTGGATCAGATCGCTAAGAAGGCGTGCGAGGAGGGCGGCTGCTTTGCGAGAAAGGCAGGTCGATCCGTGCGGAAGGGTCGACTCTCGAGCGCGGGAGGGAATTAGGCGAGAGCAAACGGCAGCAGAGATGCGTGGGCTTGTTAGCCAAGGTACGATGATCGAAGGGGCAACCTTGAACTCACGGCGCGAGCTGCAGAGAGTGGTGGATTATGCAAGGACGAGAAGAAGCGGAGCCGGAGCGGAGAGGAAGGGGGAGGGCCGGAAGGCGCGCGGCGAATTGCACCGAACCGGAAAGGAGGAGAAAAGGGGCTAGTCGTGCACGGGCCACGACAACGTTTGTGCAGGACCTGTGGAAAGGGAGACGAGCATGTCGAGAGGCGAGCCACAGATCAGAGGCAGCTCCCCGCTGTACAGGCAAACCTGAGGCCGCTAGAGGGCTAAGGGACGAACCCCAGCCCTCTCCTAACCACCGACGCGTCCGCCTCGCGCGCGTCCACCGCGAGAAGTCGCTTGACTGCATTCTGGATACCGTCAGCCCCATGCGCGATGCCAACTTGCAGGTGCAAAGTGCGTCCAGGTGTGGCAAGGGGGCTCTCGTTGTCGAGCTTGGCCGCGGTCGGTCTGCACCGTCCTCCAGGCGGAGTCCCCCGCGCGCGGTCCGACAGACGACGGACGAGCTGGGCAAAAGGACGAGACGAAGCACGCGGGCAGGCAAGCACAAGCTACCTGCAACGACCCGGCCGCTCCTCTTCAGCATGTCGGCCTGCTCGCCCGCCTTCGCATCCCTCCTCCAGCGAGTGACGGCGCACATCCAGGCCCGCGCCAACGCCCTGCCGGACCTGCCGACGCTGCCGACGCAACAAGCCATCGACGCCGCCTGGGACGCCCTCGCGAAGGACTTACCCGAGAAGGGTCTCGGGACGGAGGCGACGGTGCAGCACCTGCTCGAAGATGTCGTCAAGGGCCTTGCCATCGGTCACGCCGGGCCGCACGTGAGCCTGCTCTGTGCCGTTGATCGTCGTTGAGAGCAGCTTGGGCTGACTGTCTCTGCGCGCCTCATTGCCTTCCCCGTTGCGTCTCCCTGCAGTACTACGGCTTCGTGACGGGGGGCGTCACCGAGGCCGCCCTGCTTGCCGACTTCCTCGTCAGCTCGTACGACTCGAACGTTCAGGTCCATCTGCCCTCGCAGACGGTCGCGACCTCGCTCGAGGCGCGCACGCTCGAGCTCGTCCTACAGCTGCTCAACCTCGACCCGGACGCGTTTCAAGGACGGACGATCACGACGGGCGCAACGGCGGCTAACGTTCTTGGCCTTGCGTGCGCACGCGACGCACTGTTCCTTAAGGGGACGAAAACGGTGCCTGCGGGGTGGGTCATCGCGGAGGACGGCTATCCTCCGGGAGGAGCGCAGGTCGAGATCCTCGGAGCCAAGGTTCATGCCAGCGTACGTGATTCGCCACGAAATATCCATAGTCCATAGGCCTAGCTGACCCGGGCTTGTGTTGTTCAGCTTGTCAAGGCGTCCGCGATCACGGGCATCGGTAGGCGCAACGTGATCGACCTGGGCGACGGCGCGCTCTCGTTCGACCTCGTCCGGCTCGAAGACCGCTTGCGCGCCAACCAGGAAGCTGGAAAGGCATCTATCGTTGCAGTGGGCTTTGGAGAGATCAACACGTGCGTCCTTGCTCACTGGAGCGGGTCCTAGACGTATGCTGACCCGGAAGTGAATCGCAGTGGTGGCTTCACGCCCAACGTCCCCAAGCTCCGCCAGCTGTGCGATATCTACGGCGCATGGCTGCATATTGTATGTTGCCTTCCGAGCATACTCCTGCGTGACTGTTGATCCTGAGTGTGCGCTTGCAGGACGCAGCTTTCGGTGCCTTTGCGGCGATTCTGCCCGAACTTGCTCACTACGTTCGGGATCTGCAGCTCGCCGACTCCATCGTGGTACGTCCTGTCCATCATGCGAGCCTCGGCGACCGCTAACTCTTGTACTTGCGGTCTGCAGGCCGACGGCCACAAGTGGTGCGTGTTGCTCCTCGTCCGCACTATGCGCAGCAACCCGTTTTTGACACCCTCCCCTCTCTGTTCAACACCAGGCTGAACGTCCCGTACGACCTCGGCCTCTTCTTCTGCCGCTCGGCTGACTCTCTCCCACGCTCATTCGGGCCCTCGCCCGCCTCCCCGCCGCCGCCGTACCTCACCCCCGGCGCAAGCGTCACGACCCAGCCGCCCGTCCCATCCCCGCTCAACGTGGGCATCGAGAACTCGCGCCGCTTCCGCGCGCTACCTCTGTACGCCGCGCTCGTCTCTCTCGGCCGGGAGGGGTACCGCGACATCGTGTCGCGCAACGTACGGCTCGCGAACCGGATCCGCGAGTGGATGCTCGGCACGGAAGGCTCGCGCTTTTACGAGGTCCTCAACCCGCCGGCCGCGACGGCCGACGCGTCCGGCAGGCTGCCGCTCAACATCGTGCTTTTCCGCGGGTCCTCGGCGCTCGCACGGGCGTGCGCCTGGCACCCGGACAAGAACGGCGCGGGCCAGGCGCTGACGCAGGCGATCAACGAAGGGCGCAAGATTTACTGCTCGCCGACCGTCACATGGGACGGCAAGGGCGCGTGCAGAATCGCCGTCTGCAACTGGGCGGCGGGAGGAGGCGGTGAGAAGGAGTGGGGGCGCATCCGCAGCGCGCTGGTCGAGGTCGGCGAGCATGGGCTGAAGGGCGAGATGTAGAAGCATTGGAAGCAAAGTAAGGGGTTGTATCTTTGCCGTTGTAGCACCGCATGATCGATGGCCATCAGATCATGGATGGAGCAAATGCATGAGGGTCTTAAAGGCCGGAAGTAAGTCGTGCAGAAAACAAGAGGATCGTAACAGGTCGTCAAGAAGTTCAAGATGCGCTTGCGCCGCTCAAACGACAGCAAGCAGTGCGCCGAGCCCCACCGCCAGCGCACCCACGCCGCCCCCCGCGCGCTTCACCCCCGCGTTGGTGCCATTCGTGTCGTCCGAAGAAGCCGCACTCGCCGAGGGCGAAGGGGCGACCTCGCCCAACGCTCGGGTGGGCGTGACGCCGAGCGAGGCGAGGAAGGGCGGGACGGTGAAGGCTTCGGGCGCATAGACGCCAGTGAAGTTGGTCGCGTCGGTCGTCCCGTTCCAGCACCTGTTCAGCCGCGGCAGCGTCAGCCTCACATGCGCACGAGGCTAAGTACAGCGGACGGACCAGGTTGCGAAGCATGAGGTGCAGATGTCGCTCCGGGCGTTACCGGCGCGCGCAACGGCCCGGTCCGCGAGGGCGCAGGCAAGGCAGGTTGACCAGTTGCTAGCGAGCGTGCCGTTGAGCGTGAGGGTGCGGACACCTTAGAGGCGGAAGCAGGCAGGTGAGCGCTGCGCTGGTAAGGATGTGAGGGCTAGACTGACCGTTCCAGAAAACGGCCGAGCTCTCATCGTCTGTATACTGCATCTGGAAGGTGCTGCAGGTGGCGCACAAAAGGCATAGTCAGCAGCAGACGCGCTGACGACATGCAAAGCCGGACGCACCTGGTGTTCCCGCCCGCGATCCACGGCCAGCTCGGCACGTACACGATCAAAGGGACGCTCATGTCCCGTTCGGTCGGCGTCGGGTCCGGCGAGCAGCCAAAGAACGTCAGGCGCGTGTTGAGCCCGAGGTTGAGGAACGTCTGATAATCCGTGGGCATGTTTGGTGTGAGCAGCGGAGAAGGGGAGACGCCGCTCTGCTGGCCGATCGAGTTCGACAGCGCATTGAACCGGCGGGCCGTCGTCGACGGCGCTGTCCCGTTTGGCCAGTTGTTGACCTGGTCAGCCGAGTTGTCGAACCCGATGATGACGTCGACGTGCCGGTCAGGCACGAGCAGCGGCTCAAACGGCACGTTCTGAAGCGTCTCGCCCGCGTCCACGAGCGCGATGTCGCTCAGGTTGGCCGTCGGGTTCGAGCCCGTGCGCCAGTTGACAAACGGGTTGGGGACGAGCGCGACGTCGACTTGCGCGGCCGACAGCCGGCCGAGGATCGACTCAAGCGCGGAGGCGAGGACGCCGGCTGTAGTGGAGTTGGCGAGGGCAGCATAGGCGGTGCTGTGTGATTCGCGACCAAGAAGCTGTCAGAGCCACTTGAGATCCACGGGCGACGAAAGAAGTGACGCACTTGAACAGGGTACTAGCGGTACCAACGACAAACGCAAGGTTGTCGAAGCCTACGGTGCACTGGCCCGCATCATTCTCCTGAGTCGCGTTTGGCCTTCCGTTCTCAAGCGACGTGCCGACGAACCTGCGCACATGACGAAACCATCAGCGTGAGTGGAGAAGGCGAGGAAGAGCGAACGCACTCAACCGGTGTGAAGCCGCCGCCGTTGCGCGAGAGGTTGTTGCCGAGTCCGCCGCCCCAGCCCCAGGAGCCGAACTCGTCTGTGTGTGTGCACTGCACTAGGTCAGCGCGGTTCAGACGCAGCGACAGGCAAGGAGGCGACGCACAGGGTGTGAACTCCCAGATGGAGGCCTCCGTCAGCCAGCGGTCGCCCTCGTCGCCGGCCTCGCGCTCGGCAGCGATGATAATCGGGAAGCTGCCGTGCGCGACGAGAGCCGGTCAGCCCTCATGAAGAAGGACGACCAAAGCACTGAAGGAAAACTCAACGGCGCTGACGAAGGAGGGACGCCGCGCAAGTCGCTGATAGTGAGGTTGGGCGATCCGGTGGCAATCGAGTACTGGGGCGGGAAGAGGTGCGCGCCGAGAGCGAGGCCTGCCAAAGAGCGTGATAAACTCAGCCGTTTGAACGTCGACTCGGGAGAAGACGCCCGGAGTACATACCCCAGTAGTCAGTGATGCCGGTCGAGAACCCCGCGTCGCCCTTGCCGCCGACCGATTTCACGAGGTTCGCGTAGTACTCCGCGGCCGAGATGACGCCCTGGCCCGGCGCGTCCGTGATGACGCTCTCGGTAAGGTTCCACTGACCCTGCTCGAGATCGAGCACGCTTGTGTTACCAACACCGGCGTGCGCAAGATAGCTGGCGGTGAGCCAGGAGCCGCCCGACAGGCCGGCGATGTACGCGACAGCAGGGAGGAACGCCGTGCCCGCCGCGACGGCCTCTGCGTTGCGCGGGTCGAGCGCGTACAATTGCCCGCCGCCAGAGAGCATCGCGCGGTAGCCTCCGCCGGAGAAGGCGAGGCCTATGACGGGCGCAGCGGCGGACGAGCTTAGATTGAGATCGGCCGCAGATAGGTTGACCGAGGACAGGTAGGCGGCAAAGTTGTCCGACGTCGCGCGCTCGTTGACCCAGGTCTGCTCGCCGGTGTTGAGTCTGAAGAAGACAGCTTGCGCTCGTCAACCTTTGCTTGTACGCCAGAAAGCAGCGTGACATACCCCTCGGCCGGTCGGACGAAAACCGTTCCGTTGGGGCAAGCGACGCGCTCTGGCGCGTATCCGGAGGTCGTGAAGCCATCGCCGAGCGATCCACCACCGCCGCCAATACCTCCGATGCTGCTGTTCCCTCCATAATTGCCATTGCTACCGCCACCACCGCCGTGCGTGCGTTTGAGACGTTCCTGAGCGAGGGTGGGGCGGACGGGCGAAGCGAGGGCCAGGTGATCCCCGACTGCCAAAAGGCCGAGGAGGGCGGGGAGACGCATGATGGACGCTTGTGGGATGTCGTGGGGAGGAGGAAGGAGAGGAGGGGAAGGAGGGATGGGAGAGGTGGCGAAGGTGGCCGGGAGGAAGGCCGGCCAGGGCGCAGGCCAAGGGCCGAGCTGCGCGTCAGCCGGGACGTCACTCACCCGCCTTGACCCGCCGCCGCCCAGGCTGCTGCCACATCTCAGGGTACATGCATGCAGACCAGTCAGCAGAGGGCACGAGCCACACGTGGAGGAGGTTGCGGGGGTGCGATGCAGGCTGAGGGGCGCAGAGAAGCACGCGCGTAAACCCAAGGTCTCTCGCCCGACGTGCTCCTCGACCAGCCGCTTCGAGCCTGCCCGCAGGGCAGCCAGAGCAGTGTAGCGCTCAGAAGAAGCGGATGTGCGCAAAGCGCTGCCAGCCATTCATCGCTGCTCGATGGTTCGTGCGCCCGGGAGAGGAGGTTTGCGCAGTTGAGCGCGAGGCGAACGACCTTCCCTCACTTTGCTGCGGCATCGGCGAACGAAGCGGAGATGAAGGGATCAGACTGAAACCCTGGGTGCAGAAATGTTGCGCACGATGGACGTACCGGCGCTGCCCTTCAGACTGTCTTCCGCCGCTGTATGCGCGCCCATCTTGGCGCCGTCGCGCATTGCCCAGCTCACTCCGCCCTTGACCGTGATCACCATCACCTCCATTGCTGAGAAGCCCCAGCGCGAGACCTGAAGCGAGCCCTGCCAGCCCGTCCGGTCGGATAGGTACGCGTCAAACGCTGCTTGCCGCACGGCGAGGGTGCGGTCGTTATCGGCGCGCAAGCCGATAAGGACTTCCTTGTGGTGCCCGCGGACAGGATGTGCCACCGTGTTTGAGGACGGAGGAGGATAGGCTGATGAGGAGGTTGAGGGCGAGACTGGATGTGGCTCAGAGGGTGGAGAAGACGAGAAGGTCGCCATGGTCAAAGGGGGAGGTAGCTTGCTGCGCTAGAGAAGCTGTACGATCCCTCAGTGCGAACGCAGCACCGGCTGGAGCGCTTGATCGGGCAGAGAGAACTCTGTCGGCAGGAAAAAGCAGGATCAGTCCAAGATCTGCGTTCAGCTTGAGCAGGAGGGCTGAACCTGGGGAAGGGGAGATGCGTTCTGCAGCCCACCGTCGGACGACCGCGGGGAGCGCTGCTGCCGTGATTCGTCGCTCGTTCGCCGACGGCTTGTGCGTATGAGCTCTCAGCCGCGTGTCGGGAGGGCTGATCTGGCTGTTTCTGTGATAAGGTGAGCTGCAAGATGAGCAGGCAAGGTGACGGTTCTCATCATCTCTGGCCGGGCGCCCAAGCGGAGGCGAGCAGCCTGACGGCGCGCGCGCCCTCGACGTCCATCGCGCCTGCTCCTCCTAGCGACCCTACCCTTGCCCAACACACAGCCCTCGAGATCCCAGTCAAGCACGATGGACAAGCTTGCTGTGCGTACGCTTCTTTCGGTCGCGCCGGATGGACGTGCGGCTGATGACTGCCGTTCGCATGCTGCTGTCGCCCTACGCCCCCCCCCCCCCCCGATACGCCCTCCCGAACACCTCGTCCGCCCGCCCGGCCGCCTCGCGTCCTGTTTCGCTCCACCTCTCACACGCGCGCGCCGCAGTCCCTCGGCGAGCAGCTCTCGCAGGTGACCATGTACGACATCAAGTCGTACTACAACCAGGCCAAGAACATGGTGCTCAACGTGCCCGAGATGGAGGCCAAGGTGCTCGAGGCGACCAACGACGACGCCTGGTGCGCCCGTCTTCATTCAACCTGGGGAACGCCGTAGCTCTGGAGGTCGCTGTGGAGGGTAGGGGAGGCCTGGAGGGCCTTCATGGAAAAGGAGCGGGCTTGCGCGTCTGGTGCGCCCTCGCCTGCGGAGGGGCACAGCCCATCATCCCGGCTATCAGCTAGGAGAGCATCATACCGCAACGCAACTGGAGCTGGATCCCGTCGTGGAAGATGCGTAACTCACGCGCAGGGGAGCAGGGCGTGGTCCGGCCGGCTTGTGCGGTCGGCCGTGCGGACGGCTTGAGCGCAGCCGCCGGCAGAGTGACGAGGTCGCTGCAGCTTCAAGACCGTGGACTGACCTGATCGCACTTCTTTCTTTCAGGGGTGCTTCATCGTCGCTCATGCAGGAAATTGCTCAGGGGTTCGTTGTTGCCTCGCCATCTCATCGCGCACAGTCCTGACAGGCTCGCCTTTCGCACAGCACCTTCAACTTGTCCGTCTCGCCCGTCCCTCTGGTCTGCAACGGCGAGCGCTGAACTATCCGCTCGTTCGGGTGTTCTTGTAAATAGCCAAGCGTTCAACGAGATCATGCCGCCGATATACAAGCGCTTCATGGAGAAGGAGGCGCGCGAGTGGCGCCAGATTTACAAGGTGCGCCTTTTTCGAGCCCTCCCTGGTTGTTCATCGTTCCTAGCTGACGTTTCGGCGTGCTTCCATAGGCACTCGTCTTGCTCGAGTATCTCGTCAAGAACGGCTCCGAGCGCGTCGTCGACGACGCACGTTCGCACATGTCGACCGTCAAGATGCTGCGGAACTTCCACTACATCGACGAGAAGGGCAAGGACCAGGGCATCAATGGTGCGCGCAAGCTTCATGCAGTCCTCGCAAGCGGATCAACTAACAGTTCTGGTACTCGCCAGTACGCAACCGCGCAAAGGAGATTGCCGAGCTCCTGTCCGACGTCGAGAAGATCCGCACTGAGCGACGCAAAGCCAAGGCCAACCGGTCAAAGTACACTGGCGTCGGCAGCGATGGCCTGCGGTTCTCCTCTGGCTCGGGCGGGTTCTCCGGTGGCGGAGGGCTCGGAGGGCCGCTTTCGGGCGCGAGCTTCCAGACGAACTCGGGCAGCAGGTATGGCGGGTTCGGGAGCGACTCGCTCGGCGGCGGCGGAGGGGGATACCCGGGGGAGAGCCACCGCTCGTCCTCCAGCGGCGCACGCGCCGGTGGATCGTCCTTCAACGACGCGCGCTCGACCCGGCCGGACAACTTTGAGGAGTACGACGCGGGCGACGACGAGGACCTCGGCTCGGCGTCTGCAACGCGTGCGCAGGCGAGCACTGGTACCTCGCGCGTGAGCGTGCAGGCAAAGGGGAAGCAGCAGCAGGCGAAGGCACAGGAGAGCGTCAAAGCGGTCGACCTGTTCGACTTTGGCGACGACGACGTGCCTGGTGCGTTATTAACTGCGCCTGTTCTTGGCTGTTAGGAGCTGATGCTGATGACGTTTGCTTGCAGCTGCTGCCCCTGCCCCTGCAGCTGTTCCCCCTTCCACTCTCGACGACGACTTTGACGACTTCCAGTCCGCGCCCTCCGCGCCCATCGCCGCCACGCCCAAGGCAGCTGCTGCCCCCGCCGCCTCGCCGGCCAAGGCCACCGACCGATTCGACTTCTTTGACTCTGCGCCGCCGGCCGCGACTGCTCCTGCAGTGCCCTCTGCTGCGCCTGCGTTGCAGCCGCCGACGTACGCCGCACCCAAGCAGCCGGCGTACACGCCCACCGCCTCCCACTCGTCCCCCTCTGCCGCTCCGGCGCTCGCTCCCGTCCAACCGCAGCAGCCGGCAAAGCCTGCAAGTGGGTTCGGCGGGTTCGATGACCTGTGGTCGGCCTCCCTCGGCTCGCTTGGCAAGTCCGCCCCGCCCAAGACCGGCGCCGGCGCGTCGAGCGGCAAGTCGATGGCGCAGATCGAGCAGGAAAAGCGGCGCGAGAGCCTGTGGGGTGCGTCGTCGGGCGCGGCGCCGGCTGCCGCAGGTCAGGGTGCGCCCGCCGGTGGTGCGCCCAAGCAGGCGACGATGAGCGAGGACTTCTTGCTGTGAATCGCGGGCGCGTGACGGGGCGCAGGCGCCAAAGGTCGGGATGACATGTCGTCTTGCGCGAGCCCCGACCGGTGAAGAGAAAGGAGGCATGGCGATCGTGAGAGAAGTGCTTCAAAAAGGTGCGAGGGAGAGAGGGATGCGAGGCAGACTACTTCCTGGCCCAGGCGCTCTCCTGACGAATCCACGTTTTGAGGTCCATCAGTCCTGGGTAGACTTCGCGGCGTAGCTCGGCGATGGGTGCGTTGTAGCCTGCCGACCAAAGGAGAGCAAACGGTCGGTTAACCAGAAGCAAGGCGTCGCTAACCTCGAGGACGCACCCTCGTCGCGGAAGAAGTCGAACTGTGCGGGTCGCGACCATAGCCCATCAGCGCGGACAGAAACGACGCCAGGAGCGAGCACGAACCATCGTGCCCATCTCGACCATTGCCTTCTTCGTCGCCCAGCCGAAGAAGGTGAACGTCCGGGGCGCGGCAATGCCAGCAGCCTCCTTGAACGCGGCGTCCGCCTCTGCCCAGGTGAGCTCGTCGCCGGCGAGCGCGAGCGTCTTCTGGTTGTACTTGGCACGATTCTGGAGCGCGACAGCGGCCATCGCGCCAATATCCTGAACAAAACGACGTGTGAGCTGGCGTCTCAAGAGCAGGGGTTGCGGAAGGACGCACCTTCGTCGCGATGAGCTGCAGCGACTTTTGTGTCGCACCCAGCGAGCCGAACCACATCGCACCGAAGACCTACGCATGCGGAAAAAGGTCAGCGCACGTTTGACAGAGATGTTGGAGCAAAGGGTCAGGGCTCACCTTGCCGATAAAGTCGTTTGTGAAGTTCTCCATGAAGGCGACCGGCTGAAGGATAGTCCAGCCCATCTTGTCGCCCGCCTTCTCCTTCAGGAACTCCTCAATCTGCGGCGCCGAATGAGGATCAGCCCAATCCCAACCGAGGAGTCTGCAACGAGGCAAGTGAGCACGCACAGCATGCTTCGACTTGAAGTGAGGTACAGCGGTGGGTTGGAAGCCATCTGACGCAGGCCGGCGCATCAGAGCTGGATGTCAGCCGCAGTACGCGAAAGACTCCGGGGGATGAACGCGACTGACGGCGGTTCACTGACGAGAAGATGAGGTGCTTGACGTCGTTGTCGAGAGCGGCCTGGATGAATGCCTGCAATTGATGAAGAAAGAACAGGTCAGGACCGACCGCTCAGCGCATGCACATCGATGCTGCGCACTTTGCCCTGTCGCTCCTCCAACTGAGCGCCGCCGCCGCCCGCCATCAGCGTCACCAAGAACGCCGAATCGACCTTCTCTCCCGCGTTCTTGAACAGCCCCGGCGCGTCGCTGAAGTCGCCCTGGACGAGCTTGGTGTTGGGCAGCTGTGCGAGCGCCTGTGCGGCCGCGGACGACGTCGAGCGCGTGATGGCGAGGATGCGGTACCCTCGGTTGCTGGCGACGAGGGCGTCGACCACTGCCCGGCCTTGCTTGCCAGTCGCGCCGGCGACGAGGACGGTTTCGGAGGAGGAGGAAGAGGAGGAGGAGGCCATGGTCGGTACTTCTCTGAGCTGGGGTTGAAGCGTGAAGGGGGAGGTGTTTATGAGCTGAACGAGTTGATGATGAAAGAGCGCGTCGTCCCAGCTCGCCTCCCGTCCTTTTTGAAGGTGCGGTCCAGTCAGCAGCGGTGGGCGTTGTCGGCCAAGCTGTGGGTAAGCAGCATCGCTGGAGCAGGGCGACAAGCAGACGGGTCAGAGGCGGGGCTGGTCTCACTCGGTCGAGCTCGACCAAGCCGATGAGCGATGACCGAGGTGGTGTACGCATGGAGAAGGTCACTCACTACACTCCAGAAGGAGATGAGGACGTAAGCGAGAGCTCATGGGCCCGACAGCGCTTGCAAAGTAGGATGAGGTCGACGAAGCAGGAGCTGCAGACGCTCCGGGCGGAGAACAAGCCATGCCCTGTCAGAGTCGGACAAGTACGTGGAGGGGACACTCTGACTGAAGCCTTAAAGGCGAGTCCAGCTGAACCCTTCAAAGGCCGAGACGTCCAAGCGTTCGTTGAGCAGGTGTACATCCATATCTACGACATCATCCAGACACTCCCGTCCTCACCCGGCACGCGGCGCTCACTTGCTTTGTGAGATGGACGCCCGCCCGCTGCGCCCCTCCACAACGACGTGCTCCGTCCCCCGTGAGTTGAGCCAGCTCTCTGGGCCCTGCAAAGCAATGAGGTGGTTGTTCTCGTCAGTTGAATGAGTATCGAATGCACGAAGGCGCAAGACATACCGTGCGGTTGACTGCGCGCACGCCGTACAGCCGGCGCTCGAACCACTGCCTGCACCTGCGCAGTGAAGAGCCCGCGCGCGTTACTGTCAGCACCGTACTTCCCGCGCCAGAGGTTCGGAGAGTACGCACGTCGTCCCCGGCGCAGGCCGATTCTTCATTCCCTTGGCTGCCTGCCGGATCATGTCGCTCTCGCGCTCGAGCGGCTCCAAGACAGTTTGGTACTCGGGGACGCTGCGCAGAAAGCAGCACATCAGCAATCGCAAGAGAAGAAAAGGAAAGGCTGGGCGAACAGGAAGAAAATGCCGCTCCAGCGCTCGCACGCGCGCTGCGGGCCGGGAGGAGGGAGAACGCGGTGGACGTTGGACCGCAGGATGCCGCCAGAAAGGATCGACAGCGCATCCGCAAGGTTGACGACGATGTGGCCTTCCAAAGGCTGAGTCGGGCAACCCTGAGTGTCAGCGAAGGCGAGGCAAGAGGCAGAGAAATGGGACGCACTTGAACGTAAAGCCACTCTTCAGTCCCTGGCAACAGCACTTGAAGGCCGCCGGTCATCGTGTTGTCGAGCAGCGTCTGCAGAGCGGACTGAAGTTGATCAGCGCTGACCTTCGGCGCGCAGAGGGACGGACGACGCACAATTGAGCCGAAGTCGGTATGGCTGCCGAGCGCGAGACGGTCGCCCTCCTCCTCAGGCTGGGCCGGGTTTCGGATGACCCTTGCTTTGGTAGGAGAGTGGTGGCCGTTTCCTTCTTCGTGCATGCGCTGCAGCGTGCCCTCGGGTAGGTCAAGGTGCCGCTCAAAGTGCTTGAGGAGGGTAAGTGCGACGTTGCGTGCATGGTACGTGAAGTCGCGCAGCTGCTGGTGGGCTGCCCGGACGGGCTTGGGGTAGTCGTTGTGCACCCTCTTAGGCCAGGCGACGAGGTCGTCGCGCGAGATGTTGAACTGTTCGTTCGTGTCTACCGCACCCAGCTCGTCGACGTTGTCGGTGCCGATGCGCTTGTAGCCGAACGACGTCTCGTACTTGGCGACGTCGTACTTGTCCTTCTCCTCCTGTGGCAGGGCGAATACCTCCTCGCACACGTCTGTGTATGGAGTATAGTGTCAGCAGGGGGTTCCTGGACGCCCGCGCGGGGCATCGAAGCGCGCACCCTTGAGTGGCTCGAAGTCGAGCCCGTGGTTCTTGAGCATGAAGAAGCCGATGTCGACGCTCGACTGGAACAGCCGTTTCGACTCGACGGGGTCATATGCGATGAGCCCAGCATAGTCGATCACGCGCAGGGGTGCCGTTGGTACGTCCGAGGGGAAGGGGACGGAGGGTGCGCGATTGGCGGCGGGCATTGCGTCGGGCTGAGTGAGGAGAGGGACGGAGGTTGGAGAGGCCGGAGCAGGGAGCAAGGTATCTGGATAGGCGTCGGAGACAGCGTCCAAAGGCCTCCTGGAGACGTGTCGAAAGGGGGTGATGGGCGGGAGAGCGAGCTGTGGGCAGGACGTCGTCGCGGTCGATGGTCGCCGTCTCGGACGCGGCCGCCTCATGACGTTGGGCGAAGCGACCGCCGGCGACGCGAAGACCCGGCACGGCTGCTGCTGCTGCTGCGGCGGCGGCGACTGCCTCCAACGAGGCATGCGGAAGGTGTGCCAGGGATCAATGACCTCGTTCCATTTATCCCTTTCCTTTCCTCGCTCGGAGTGAGGCTGCAGGGAAGATCGCTGCCGCCGCTGTAGGCATGGATGATCATGCATGACTGCTGCGCGCCCCCAAGAGCTTCGCAGGCGCAGGCGAGCAGCAGCAGCAGCATCATCGCTCAACAAGCCTGCCCATGGCCCAAGCTCATCAACTTCCCAACAGCTCGTCTTTCGTCGATATCAACCCTCTGCCATGCCTTCTTTGCGCTTGAAGCGCATTCGGTCGGGCTTGTTCGGTGATGAACTCTGCAGGTCTCCGACTGTTCGCCTCGCCAAGGCCCTGCCCCAGTCGACAACGGTGGCCCTCCCAGCTTCCCGACGTCCACCCGCCTCCTCCCTTGTCCTCTAACAGCATGTCTCCCATCTGATTTTGGACCTGCCTCTTGCTGTTTGCCCTTGTCGGCACTGCAGCGGCCGTTGATCCTCCCTCCTCGGCCAACATCGACCTTGGCACCGTCCTCCCGCCTTTCGTCACCCCACCTTCCCTTGCAGCAGATAGCTTTGTCGAAGAGCGACATCATCTGTCAAAGCGGATCATCGTAGGCAGGGAGGACGAGCAGGGGCCCAGCGGGTGGGATTGCGAACTGCCTGAGGAGGGAGCGCAGACTGATCTCGCGGGGGGCGGTGCGTCCTCCCTTCCCGCTCTGCACCGAACGATAAGCTGACCTCGTTTCGCTACCTGCCAGCCGGATGGACATGGGACTGCACAGACCCCGACACATTCGAGGCTTCGACCTGCGCCCTATCTTCCACCTCGCCCACATCCGCCTCCGACGTTGTCTGGATCTGCAAGCCGCTCTCGTCCTGCGCGCGCACCGCCGTGCTCGACTGGGACCTCAAGCTGCACGTGATTGCGCTCGTCGTCGTCTTGTGCGCGTCTGTGCTCGGCGCGGCGATCCCGCTACTCGCGCTGCCGTTCATTGCCATGAAGTGGCCGGCGCGGCTGCTGTTCGGCGTTCGGCATGCCGGGACGGGCGTGTTCCTCAGCACAGCGTGCGTTCTCCTTCACTCTACCGCACTTTGACGCTGATGCTGACATTCACCGCTTCCGTACGTAGCTTCGTACATCTTCTCTACGAGTCTTTCACCGACTTCAGCAACCCCTGCCTCGGGAAGCTGGTCTTCCAGCCCGCGGCGCCGGTCATCGCTCTCGCGAGCCTCCTTGTCATCTTGTACGTATAGACACTTGGCTGTCCCTGCAGACTTACGTACTGATCAAGATAATGTGCGCAGTGCGCTAGACTACACGTTTGCCCGCTACCTCCATCGCCGCGCAGTTGCTCGTCGACGCTCGCGACTCCCGGTCCCCATGCCGATGGGCGCCGACACGCCGACCGACGACGTCCTCGCCAACGCACATGCCTGCGGGACCATCCCCCCAGCGCAGACACTGCAGAAGGATGTGCAAGACAAGGCGGACATGCAAGACGTTGAGGCGCAGCTCGCCCGGGACGAAGCGGCCAAGCAGGCGCGGATGGACGTCTACCTGCTCGAGGCCGGCATCGTCTTCCACAGCGTGTCGATCGGTGTCGCACTCGGCGCGGGTGGCGGTAAATCATGGTACGTCGCTGTTTGCTCGATGTCACCCCATGGGCGCTCGCTAACTCTGGGTGCTGGACCACAGGCTTGCGTTCTGGATTGCCATCTGCTTCCATCAGGCGTGAGTACTCGCCCTGTTTCAACGACAGCAATCGCACTGCAAGCTGACTGTCTTTTCTGCGGCGACAGCTTCGAGGGCCTCGGACTCGGCTCGCGCATCGCCTTGCTCGACTGGCCGCCGGGCCAGGCCTGGCGCAAGTGGCTTCTTGCGAGCATCTTCGGCTTCATCACGCCCTTTGGCATGGCCGTGAGTCCCCATCCCTCCGTCAGCCCATTTTGCTCTCTCTTGGGCTGACGCCGCTCCATTTGCAGATTGGAATGGCTCTGCACACGTCGTACAACCCCACCTCGGCCCCGGCGCTCCTCTCCGTCGCCGTGCTCAACTCGATCTCGGCCGGCCTGCTCTTGTACGCGGGCGTCGTCGAGCTCCTCGTCGCCGATTTCATGCGCGGCGAGCTCGCGCGGGCAGGCTGGGGGCGCGTGTTGTGCGCGGGGACGTGTGTGCTCGTCGGGGCGGGGGCCATGAGCGCTGTCGGACAGTGGGCGTGACGGGAGCCGCGGGCGGCTGACTCTCCTTCTGAGAGTCAGACTCTGGAATGTTGACAACAAGGACTCCGAGCGCGAGCTTGCGGACTTGCTTTTGCGAGTGGGTCAGAGAGGGCGGGATAAAAATCACAACGATAAAAGAAGGTCAAGAAGGGCGCGCGTCAAGGTAACAAAGAAGGAGCGAAGGGAAGGAGGAAGGGTTCGGGGAAGGTCCGAGGGCCAAAGGGTGAAGGGGAAGGGTCCGGAGGAGGGAAGCGACGACGGCGCCGCTCAGACGCGGTAGTAATTGTCCTTCTTCTCGTCCCTGCGCACGAAAGGAGAAGGAGCGGCGGGTCAGTCGGTAGCAGCAGGCAGAAAAAAGAGTAGAGAAGAGATGCACTTCTTGTCGTCCTTCTTCCAGGCATAGCTGCTGGAGCCGAGGTGTGATGGACGCCCAGGCTGCAGAGTGGGAGCGCTCGATGGAATACTTCGGCGATTCCGCCTTCACCGAGTCCCGCGCTCGTTTGACATTGCGAGCGCGGGAGGTAGGAAGGGAGGGCGGAAGGGGGGCGTAGTAAGGGGGGCAAGCGAGGAAGGTCGCACACGTCAACGACGTTCTGCGTGACAGTCCCTCCTCCATCATGTAGGTTCTGGCCGGGGTGTTTCGGAAACGGCGTGCCGATGAGCTGCATGAGATGTGCGGAAACGATGATCAAGTGTACCGTCGAATGGAATCGTGAGGGGCGCCGAAACGCACGGTAGCGTCGTTCTATTCCTTGATGGCGCACGATCCAGAGCAGAGTCAGCATGAGCGCCGCGATCTCGACGTCTGTTGTGCCATAGACGGGTCGGGCCAGCCCGTCCAGCTCCAGGTGCTTGATGTAGCGGAGTGGCGTCCTGAGCTGCAGCGAGTATTTGGCCACAGGCGGATCGAGCGCGAGAACGCCCTGGTTGATCAGCTTGAGGGCGGCGATCAGCAGTCAAGATGAGGCAAGGGGAACGAGGAGAGAAGCAAGACGGTGAGCTTGAGGACCGGGCGCAGCGTCAGCATCCAAGTGAGGAGACGTACAGTAATGGGAGCTTCGTCGTGCTTGCAGACCAGCCAATCATGTCCTTCTTGACCTCGCATGCATGAGCTCGCGATTGATACCCCAGCCAGCTGGTGCCGCCATTCGCCGCATCGCCGTGAGCAGGCTTCACGCTGTCTGCAAGGAAGGCGGTGGTTGTGGTCGTCAGGACTCGAGCGTCGCCGTGCGCCTTCCTCGTCGCGGCGCGCAGCAGCCACCAGCGCGTCCCGGTCGGCCGGCCGCGTCCGCGAGCTGCACCAGCCGGCAGCTTCCCGCACTCCTCGACTGACCCAACGCTGACGCTCAGATGGCAACCTCGCGGCAGCCTTGGCCGTCCGACGCTTATGCTCGCCGCATCAGGATTGACTTGCCGCAGCTCAGCCCGGCTGCCAACGCTGCATCCGCGCTTAGTCCTTCTGGCCCTTTCCGCCCTCCTTGACCGCGGCGAACAACATGCTCAAGGCCGCATGTTGACTCGAACGGCTACCGGCACTGCCGCCGGCTTGCTCGACCTGAACGACAGTCGGAAAGCAACGTCAACCAGCCCTCCTCAACAGCCATTGCGCACCTTCGAAGCGTAAGTCCACTACCGCGTCTCTGCACGCGTGGTCGGACGGCAGGGCCGATGAAGCGCAGGAGGTATTCATCACTGACGGCTTAAATCTTGCAGGGCAGTTCACGCTCGAGCTCGTCCGTTCTTCTAAACTCTGTGCTCTGTCCTTGAGCTCAAGCTGACGGGTCACAATGCCTGGTTGTGAAGATGTCGATTCTACCGCCGTACTCACCCCCGGTTGACCCGTCGGTCTTCGCCCCGGCCTACGACGATGTTGAGAAGGACCGCAAGGCCGACATCAAGCTGCCGCACCTCTCTGCGCGGTCGCTCAAGCTAGGCTTCATCCGCTTCTGCCCACTCGAGGAGATCGCTCAGCGCTGGCTTCCTCACATGCTCAGGGCCGTCGCCGCCCTGCGCATGACGCGCAACAGTATTGCCTTCTGCCTGACAGAGGAGTCAGCATTCATCCGCCCTCCGTTCAGTCGCGACCTCTTCGACGCCGATCCGGAAGCAGCAGCGGATGGTATGGGGGTATGTTTTGATCCTCGTCTCCTCCGTCGCCGCCCGCGCTCGCTGACTACATCGCTGCGCTCCAGGGCTCGGTCAAGGGTTTCGTCAACATCGTCTCGACGACCGACCGAATTGTCCGCGACGTCGCCATCGAGCTCGTTGGCACGCTACGCGTTGCCTTCTCCAGTGGCAGGACGGACGAGGTCGAGGTGTTTCGCCGGGTGCTCTCGCTCGCCGAGATGTCGGGCTTCAAGGAGATCCAGTTACGCGCTGGACTAAACTGGTGCGCAGGCGGCCAGGCCCACTTGACTCTCAACCCGGTACTGACGCAACTAACGGGGTTCGCAGCTTCGAGTTCTCGCTCATCGTCCCCAAAACCGCGCCCGTTTCGGTCGGGTCGCAGTACGGCCGTCTGCGGTACGCGCTCAAGGCCCAAGTGCCTGGGTCCGGCTCGTTCCTCAAGGGCAAGCTTGCGGTCGAGCGGGAGATGCACATTGTCGGCCTGCCTGAGCGTTCGGAAATGGACGGTATGTGCGGCGGCAGTTGCCTAACCTCGCGCTCGCGTTGACAACGGTGCTCGGTCATCCTCAGAGCTGCGCTTTAATGTCGACGAGCAGTCGAATCTGCCCTGGGCCGGTCAGGCGAGACTTGAGATTGCTTCCGACGTGCGTCCTTCTTCTGCGGTCCGCTGAAGCTGCTGCTAATCGTCACTTCACCTGCTCGCACCTCTAGCGTTTGACGATTGGCGAGCCACTCTCGTGCAAGCTTACCCTCGCCTCTCCGCCTTCAAACCTCACCATCTTTGGCATCCACGTCTACCTCGCGCAGACGGTCCGCATCGTTAGCTCGGACGGCACGACCGAGATCCTCGCCAGCCCAAAGCGCACCGTCTTCACCGCGGGCAACCTGAAGGGCTGGGCGACGAAGGGCTTCGTCGAGGATGCGAAGCGCAACCGGTCGGAGGAGCTGCTGTTCGATGGAAGGACGACGAGCGGGCAGAAAGGCGAATGCTGGAAGTGGGCCCACGAGGGCGTGCTGGTTCGGCTTGCTTCCTCCCTTTTACCTATGCTCGACGCTAACAAAATGGCACACGACGCAGCCCGTGGACAACACGCTCAAGCCGACGACCATGTACTACGCAACAAACGACATCACGCCCGGGCTCAAGTTCGCGCACGAGCTCGTGTTCGACGTCTACTTCCAGCAGGAGGGAGAGGGCGTCGAGGACGAGCGGTTGATGGTCGGCACCATGTACAGGCGCGATGTCACGGTCACAAGGTGCGCCCGCATCTTCTTTTGGCTTCAAGAATGCTTTACTGACAGCGCTGCTCTGTCCTCAGTGCTTACTGCAAGACGGAAGCCTTGACACTGCCCAAGTACAAGGAGAAGGCCGACGCCGTTCCTCGTACTCCCTCCGCGCTCTGACTTGTGTGCTCGCCTTTCCTGCCGGAGACCTCTCGCTTTTCTTTCTGGACTTTGGGATCTTGCTCTTTACCTTCCATCGCTGTACCACCTAGCGCCCTTCGATCACTTGTATGAATGCTCAATCACGCTTGTTCATCTGCACTATCAACTGCAAGATTGCGCGGACAAACGGACAACTCTTTGACCGCCAAAGCATACAGGAAGAAAAATCAGGACGCGGTTGTTACAATCAACCCCGCCAGACAGCCTGTGCGAGCCTGCCCCCAAGCACGGACGCGACGACCCACGCCGCCCACCTCGCCATCTCTCCCGCGTCCTGCACGACCGCCCGCCCGAGATTGACGACCCCCGGACCCGGACAGACGCCGCTGAGCCCCCAGCCGACGCCAAAGAGAGCCGCGCCTGCCCAGAGGCGTGCCTCGCGCCAGTCCTTGTCGCGCGCGAGTTTCGGGCCGGTGTAGAGCGCAACGGACAGGGGGAGGACAGCGGCGAGGAATAGGAGGGACGGGTTCCACGCCTTCGAAGTGCTGAACGGTGAGAGGAAGGAGAGGATGGTCGGCGCATCGAGCATGCCCGAGAGGGCGAGGGCAATCGCAAAGCCGGCCGAGAGGAGGAAGGCAGGCGCGGCGGCCGTGTCGGCGCTCGGGCGGCGCAAGAGACGATGCGCGACGAACGCCGCCGCGAACGACGCCAGCGCCGCGATGATTAGTGGTACGCTTTGCTTGCCAAGCGACCAGTCCCAGACGAGCGAGCCGGCGGCCGGAAGGGACGATGAGGGGGCAAGGCTGGCCGCTAGGCCGCCAAAGACAAAGAAGAGCGCGGTAGCGACGAGCGACCGCGGCGACAGGCGCGTCAAGCCTGAGAGCATGTGTCCACTGCACGTACAGATCTGATTAGCCTCCCGTCACAGAGGAGCGCAAGGATGAGCGGGTAAGACTGACGAGGTGCACCCGTTGGCGAGCTTGCTGCCAGCGCCGACGAGCAGGCCGCAGAGCGCCCACCGCAGCCAGTCGCCCGTGCCCAACGCAACGCTTTCTGCAGCAGACTGCGTTGGCAGGAGCCAGCCCAGCAGCGCGCCGCCGGCCAGCAGGCCAGCGGTGCCGGTGAGCGCCGGCCAGGAGCGTTCAGCTCGCTGAGGGCTTGCCGACCGGTGCAGCGCGCCGCTGATGCCGTACGTCCCGCCGAGGATGCGCGGCGCGAGGTGGACGGGCACGAGCAGGAGGAGGCCTGCAAGGAAGGAGCGCGTCGGTGTGACAAGGGCCATCCCGAAGGGAGGGAGGGTGGGGACGAGTCGGAGGGAGTGGGCTTCGGGAGGTTGAGCGGACGGGGGGACGGCTGAAGCGGCGACACCAATCGATGAGCTGAAGGGAGAGGGTCGAGAGTCAGCCTCCCGCCCGATCAAGATTTTTTGTAGGCTTTGACGACCCTTCGCCAAACGGTGGCGGGGGGACGCTCGTGACGGAGCAGAGACCGGATCGCCGTTAGACAAGGCGGCTGAGCGGCGTCGTGCGCCGCGGGCTAGCCTGCCGGATCGAGCGCAGCTTGACTGGACGAGGAACGACGGCGATGATCGTGAGCTGTCGTGCGGCCTGTCAGCGAGCCTGCCTCTGCGGGTCGGGGAACCGTCCGTCTTCAACGAAGCAGCTCCGGGATGCCATCAGAGGAAGCTGCCGGCCGACCGACGCGAAGGAGCTCGTCGACCGCCGACAGCATCAGCCCTGACCACTTCAACTCACTCACGGCAAAAAGGGGACCATGTGCGGATCGTGTGGGGCATGAGGAGTAGCGTCCGGTCCTGCCTGTTGCGTCGTCTTACGGCCAGGTGCCTGCAGTCAGGATGGACGAGCATCTGGGCTGACGGGCTGCTCGCGCTCCTCGGTCCTAGCCTACAGCCTGTCCCGTCGCACCAGCACACCCACGTACACGGCGCGACGACTGGCGCCTTACCTCCGACTGGACTTCTCTCGGCCGTCAGCGCTCGCTTGCTTCGTTCCAGGAGGTCCGGGTCGAAGTGGTTGGCTTTCGCCTCCCCGCGCAGCACGACGGACCATCAGGGCTGCTTGAGCAGGCCCATCCTCTGCCTGTACGCCGCTTCCCTCGTCCGGTTTCAGATCATCATCGACGATTCTGACTGTTGATCCATATCCCACTGCAGGTCCGGAAGTAGGGGCGCCTCGAACCGCGGTAAGGAGGCCACTCGCGCCGCCGTCGACGCCGCCGCTCGATCACCTGCCCGTACGCCGTACACTTGTCTGTCGAGCCCTTTCTCTGCCGTGTCCTCGCTATCCTCAGGCTGATATGTGTGTCTCCTTCTCTAGTGTGGTCGTCGTTGACGCTACTCAACAGCTGCGCTACTTCCGCTCCGTCCGGCACCGCCCGCTCCGAATCCTGCGCCCGCAAGCACTCCGCCCGTGCACGACGATCGCATGGCATGCTTAGCATCGACAGACGTGCTCAGCAGGCATGCACGCTGCGGTCTGGGCATCACTAGCGCGCGTGACGTCCCCCCGCCTGACCTCGTCGCGACAGCTTAAAGCCTGGGTGCGCCTGCCTCTGTCGCTTGCTCTCTTCCCTCACCATCCCTCCTCCTCATCCACCTGCCCTCCACCCTTCACACAGCCCAACAACCTCTTCGACTTCGCCCTTGCCCGACATGAAGTTCTCGACCCTCGCCCTCGCCGCCCTGGCCCTTCCCCTCGCCTTCGCCGCCCCCGCCGAGCGCTCGGGCAACACCCTCGCTGCCCGCGGTGACGACGACAAGAAGTGGGACGACAAGAAGGTCGACCACAAGAAGTGGGACGACAAGAAGGACGACTTCGACGTCGAGAAGATCGTTGTCATCACGGTCATCGACGTCGACGAGAAGGACGACAAGTTCAACTACGGGTACGACAAGGACTTCAAGAAGGAGTGCGTCCCTTTCGTTTCTTGCCTCCTCTCTTCAGTGCGCCTCTTGCTGACCCTTAGCTTGTTTCTCTGTCCGCGCGGCAGCGACTACGACTTCTTGGGCCTCGACCTCTTCTCCAAGGAGGGCTTCAAGCACGACGGTTACTCCTTCCTCGACTACAACGACTACGAGTCGAAGAAGGCAGACTACGACGACAAGAAGTGCGCCCCTGCCTCCTTCCCTCCATTCATCCCTCCGATGCTAAAGCTGACGTGCTTTTTGTCTACCTCGCGCCTGCAGGGTCGTGATCATCGTCGTCGTCATCGACGAGGAGGACGACAAGAAGGAGTGCGCCTTGTCTACTTTCTTTCTTCGTCTGGCGACACTCCGGCGCTGACCTTGCCGTCCCCTGCTCTCTTCATGAAGCGACAAGAAGGAGTGCGTCTCTTACCCCCAGCTCTCTGCCGCTTCGAGCCCCTCCGCTGACACCCCTTGCCATCGCCCGTAGCTACGACTGGAAGAAGGACGACAAGAAGGAGGAGAAGAAGGACGAGTGAGCCCTTCCCTTCACCCACACCTCTGCCCTCCTGACTTCGCTGACACCCCGTGCCATCTTCCGTAGCTACGACTGGAAGAAGGACGACAAGAAGGAGGACAAGAAGGACGAGTGAGTCCCCCTTCGCCTTCATCTGCCGCTGCCCTCCTTGCCGACCACCCCCGCCCTCATGTCCGAGCAGCTACGACTGGAAGAAGGACGACAAGAAGTGCGTCTCTTCTCTGCTCTTTCTCCTGCCTGCTGCCGCCGACTGACCCGCCGCTCCTCCCACTTCCACCGCTCGCTCTCTCGCGCGCGCAGGGACGACAAGAAGGACGACTACTACCACTTCTGAGCGGCGCCGTCGTCGCCTCCCTCCTCCGGACCCTTCTCCTCCACCCTTCCGCCCTCGGACCTTCCCCGAACCCTTCCTCCCCCCCTTCCCTTCGCTCCCTCTTTGTTAACCGCCTCGTCGCGGCCCCTTCTTGACCTCCTAAAATTTGATGAGCCCTTTGTCCCTCGATCCATTCTTTCTCGCTGCTGCGAGCTTGCACGCTGTCCTTCTGTCACCAGCCCGCGCGAAGAGAGCTGGACAGCATAGATCGTGCCCTCCTTTCCCTCAGCCGAACAGGATGTCGTTCGCCTCCCGCAGCACAGCGCGCTCACCCTCAGCCCCCTTCTCTTCGAACGCCTCCAGGCCGAGCGCCCGGCGCGCCTCGAGCCCTCGGATCGAATCCGGCGTCGCGCGGCCGACGTTCCGCGACTCGCCCTGGCCCTGAGGGAAGTCGGGAGCTGGGATGCCCTGCTCGAAATGCTCGGCCTGGCGCTTGAGGTACCTTGCGCTGTACGAGAGAGAAAGGCATGGTCAGAACAGCGCGGCGGCGTAAGCCAAAGATGAAACAGCGCACTTCTCCACCGTCAGCGGCACGGCTGGGATGTACAGCACGGACGAGTCGCCCTTGCCCGCGTTGACGGACTCGACGGCGTGGATCGTGTCGGCCGCCCAGTAGACGTGGTCGCCGGGCTTGACAGCGGGGACTGAGACCATGGCCTCGTCGAGCCGGAGGTGCGGGTGCGTTGCGTCGTTCATCTCCTGGCCTGCGGCGTGTTGTGTTCATCCGGGGGGTCAAGCCAACTGGCCGCCGACAAGCAGAACGGAAGGAAATGGGACGCACCATTGCCAGGAACCGAACCGGGGAACGCCGAGCTCTCGTCCCGTTCCCAGTCGGCCGCCTCGAGCGAGAGTGCAGCGTTGGCCTTGGGCTTGAAGAAGGGGCGCAGCATGACGTACGCAGTCGACAGGCGAAGGTTCGGGTACACTTTGAGCGTGCCCTCGGTCGGCCTCGTGTGAGAGAGCGAGGTCCAGCCTGAATAGCGGAGGCCTGCGAGTCAGCGACAGGCCGGATGAAGGAGAAGCGGTCGAGACGCACCCTGCCAGGGGCGCAGGACCGAGCATTGCCCGTTGCCAGTCTTGTACAGGTCGGTGATAGCGTCGATCCGGGGCGACAGGTCGTAAGCGTCGTGCTGGGTCCAGTGCGACTTGCCGTCCAGCAGCGCCGCAAAGCACTTGCGGAAGCCTGCAGCGGGGAGGAGGTCGGGGAACGTCAGCACTGGCACAAGGGTGGCAGACGAGCTGCAAAGATGGCGCACCGGGGTCCTCCCAACGTTCCAGGCTACCGCCGTCAATGTGGCAGCCGAGCTTGAACGATTCGTCCCCTGGCTGTCGGATGCGCAGTCGGTCGCCGTACACGATCGGCTGCAGGCTGATCTTGCTCCGCGGGTCCGACGCATACGAGACAGCCGTGATGAGGAACCGCTGGGCGGCGAGCGTATTGGCATGCGTCTGGGCATGGCGCTGAGCGAACGTGTTGTACAGCTCGAAGACCTCTGCGAGCGGCGCGATGAACCTTGTCAGTGAGCGGCTGGCGGCATTGCGCGGGTAGGATGAAACGCTCACGCACGGATGTAATCGGCAGGATAGCCTGTGACATGCTCCTTGTTGCGCGCGACGTAGTCGAGGATGTCCTCCTTCCACTGCAAGGCCTCCTACTCAGACGACAGGAGGGAGAGTGGATCAGTCGCATAGTCTAGATGAGCCTCGCGCGCGGAATCGCGGGCCGAGTGGACCACCCTGCAACGCACTTCTTGTGACTGGACGCCCTCGATGACGACTGTGCCCGTCTCCTTGACGCGCGCGAGGATGGCAGGGTCGACGTCGCTCTTGACGATCTGCTCGAATGGCAACCGGGGTATGGCCTGCGCGAGAGGAAGCGGGGATCAAGACTTGTCAGATCGGGCCAGCTGCTGGTGCGCGCAGCGCGAAGGAAAGGAAGCGACTCACCTCGGGCCCAGCCGCCTTGATGGCCTTCGTTGTCGTCTTCAGGTCGGCAAGCACCTCGGCCCAGCGATCCCCCATCCCCTCGCGCCAGAGCTGCTGCTTGAGCTCTGCGAACCGGGGCGGCAGGGCGACGGCGGCCTGGCCGGAGAGCGAGGCGAAGACGTCCGCGATGGAGCCTGTCTTGGTGGTCGAGGCGGCGGCAGCGTGACGAGGGACAGAGGTGGCGAGGGAGCGTCGGAGGAGGAGGGGTGAGCTGCAGGACATGGTTGAGGATAGGTGCGAGGACTAGCCAGGGAAGAGCTCGGGCTACGGGCGTATCCGATTCTTGTACTGGAGCAAGACCGCCGACGCGTCGGTGGTCGGTGGTCGGGCTCTTGAGCACCTCTTTCACCGACTAATCAACGGCGACGTCGACGATACCGAAGACATCGTGGCGAGGAGCGCAGAGAGCCGGCCCATGGGGCGCGTCGTCCGGGAGCAGTCTGAAAGGCAGCAGCAAGTGGTGGCCAGAGGACGGACAGCTCGGCGTCGTCAGCGGCCGCGGGCTGAACGAGCAGTGAGTCGGGACAGGAGCACCGATAGAGCAGCTCGCCCTGACACTATCTCGACCTCCAGCAAGCAAGGCCAGCACTCTTGCTCACCACCTGCCTCGTGCAGGTCTCCCCGCCACCTCGTCGTGGTCGACTTCCCTTTCCAGGTCTTTCGCCGTGTCGTGCGCCTGCGTCGTCGTTACCCTCAAGCAGCATGCTCGCCCTGACCTCCAGGCTCGCCCGCGTCATGCTCGTCCTGGCCGCCCTCGCCATCATCCTCGTCCTTCACTTCCACCTGAGCAATACCGGCGTCTGGTCGCCGCCGAGTCCCTTCGGCAGCGTTGCGGTCGCGCCCGCGCGCAACCTTACGAGCCGGCTCGAGGAACTGCTCAACCGGCCGGTAGCCAATGCTGAAGTCTGGCGCCCGGCCAACATACGCAACTGCCCGGGCGATGTGTACGAGCGCAACCCGAGCTTCATGCATCAGGGCAGGTTCCGCAGTGCCTGGGACGCGGTCGGCGAGCTCGAGGTGCGCCAACTACGCGCGGGCGTCGTGCGCTACTTGGAGGACATTGTCGCTAGCGGTAAGCTCGAGCAGAACCTGAAGGCGCCGACGGAGCGAGGCATCTTGATGACGGCGGGCAACGGTCGTGCGTCTTCCTTCCCTGCTAACTTACTCGCGTGTGCTGGAGCCGACTCGCAATGCGCCCTTCCCTTGACCGCTTGGCGCTTCAGGCTCTGTGCGCTCGGCCGTCGTGCTCCTCCGGCTTTTGCGCAACAACCATCTGTGCACCCTGCCGGTGGAGATCTATCATTACCCGGGCGAGCTACAGAGTGCGGAAGAGCGCGCGGCGCTTGAGGGGCTCGGCGCGACCCTCACCGAGGTGCGTGGTTTTGCTGCTGCGCGCGGCTTGTGCCCCTCGCGCTCACAAGCTGACCTTTGCTCTCGTGCAGGTGCCTGCCGAGGACATCGTCAACCGCGGTTTCGAGATCAAGCCGTACGCCTTCATCAACACGCGCTTCAACCAGTTTCTCTACATCGACAGCGTACGTTTCTGTCCTCTACCCCCGCGCCACCTCTCGCCCCGCACTGACGTGCCCACACGCACGCAGGACTCGCTTCCGGTGCGCAACCCGGAGGATCTGTTCGACTCGGTCGAGTTCACCAACCCGCGCAACGGTGCGAGCGTCTGGTGGGCCGACTCGTTCAAGCCGCACGCCGAGAACGCCATCTGGCGCATCCTCGGCCGGCCGTGCGAAGACAGGATCTGGTCATTCGAGACGGGTGCGCCCTGTCTTCGGTTCAGCTTGCAAGTGATCCTCTGCTGATACCATCCTCACGACCACAGGCCAAGTCGTGTTGGACAAGCGCGGCAACAACGGCCTGAACCTCGCGGCGCTGCACGTCGTCCACCACATGATGAAGGCTGGCGACCCGTGGCTCAAAATCTCGTACGGCGACAAAGACCTTTTCCGTGCGTCGAGTGCATCAGTCTTTTTCTCGGCACTGGTCGCGGCACTTATTCTCAGTGGACGCTCAGAGTACGCTTGGATGCTGCTCGACTTGCCGTTCGCGATGGCGCCCTGGCAGCACAGTGGGATCGCGCGCGCCCATTACGCCCCCGGCTCCAACTTGTGCGAGCACACGATCCTCCACGTGCGCTTCTCTTCTTTGCGTCACATGCTGATTGCAGGCCGAGAAGACTGACCGCGTTCACTTGACCCCCCCCCCCCCCCCCCCCCCACCCCCCCCCCCCCCCCCCCCCCCCCCCCCCCCCCCCCCACCCCCCCCCCCCCCCCCCCCCCACCCCCCCGCCCCCCCCCCGCCCCCCCCCCCCCCGCCCCCCCGC